>JARLTB010000020.1:13077500-13127500 GCA_030141615.1 Unio pictorum | reverse complement strand
AAGGTAAACACTTATTAAACTCTTTTTATTTTATTGGTATCAGAGACGAAGGAATGAACCCTCTAACAAGTATGAAAATCTGGAAAAGAATCATTCTACCTTCAGTCCTATATGGATGTGAATTATGGTCGAATATGACAAACACCAATATAGAAGAACTTGAGCTATGTCAGAGATATGCAGCGCGACGTATGCAAGCTTTCGATAAATATTCGCCCATAGAGGCAACACGTAGTACCTTAGGACTCTGGTCAATGGAAGCATACATAGATAAGATGAAATTGTGCTTTTTCAACCGGCTGTGTAGGGGCAATTGGACTCTTATCTGGAAAAAGATTTTCATTTTGCGTTTATGTCAGTACTTGACCAACCCAATTAGACAGACGGGGTTTATAGCAGATATTGACAAAATATTCAAGAAATATGGTATGGGAAGTGTTCTCTTAGACTATGCAGTAAGAGTACAAACCGAAGGTAAATTTTTTTTTTAATCGGAATATTATTGATAATATTCAAAACATCGAAGAATCTACCTGGAATACAGATATTGAACTAAGGAGCGATTTAATTCACTTCAGAAACATTCATTTGGACTTAAAACCAAGCAGTATATGGTTTCTTGGACGTAAATTTCCATCTATGTTATGGCCTCTCTCTGAAATAGTGAAAATATATATCATGCCTGTTGGAAAAGTTATGATATGTAAACTCTGTGGAAAAGAGACTGACGACAGAGCGAAACATCTTATCTTAGGTTGTGAAAAGCTCCTTGAAGAACGAAACGTCTTCTTTGAGAGGGTGATTGACACTTTAGAGGTGAGAGACGGGGTTAATTTATTTAATCAAGAAGACGATATACTATTGGAGACACTTCTTGGAAGCAGAGTAGATTGCTTGTCGTCTATCGACGATGATGTATGGGATAAACTCATGTTGGTAACGGCAAGCATAACCTCATTTTACTATAAAATGCATGCCCTACTCTCAACCAACATGTCATAATATAACAGCAATAATAAGTAGTTAATCTAGATAAATAAATAAATTAATTTAAAAAAACAAACAAAAACAAATATTCTGCTGTTGTCAAATTCCGCAATTTTGATGTATTACAGATCACGGAGATATAAAGCTCTCTGGCTCATATAATATACGAGTCTCACCTTTTGCTATCTTTATTCCTTTGAGAAGGATTTCATGCTGTTCCTCATATATATGTATAAATGTGTGTATATGTGTGTATATATGTATGTGTAAATATGTGTTTGGGTGTGTAAATATATATGTATGTGTATGTGTGTACATTTATATGTATGTGTGTGTATGTGTGTGTGTGTATATATATATATATATATATATATATATATATATATATATATATATATATATATATATATATATATATATATATATATATATGCATAAGCATATATGTCATGTAGAAAGAACTACATTGATAATTACACAGTATACGTTTCCCATTTGTTTTATTTATATTCTTTTGTGTTGTATTTCATGATTTTGTATTATCCTGAATTGGATTAATCTGATGTAATCTCTATTGAAGAGGAAATAAAGTCAGTCAGTCAGTCAGTCAGTCAGTCAGACAGACAGACAGACAGACAGACAGACAGACATATATACATACATACATACATACATACATACATACATACATACATACATACATACATACCTATAGGGAAAAAGACAAAGAGACAGACAGACATACATACAGTCATACATATAGACATACACATACGTACATATATATATACATACATACATACATACACACACACACACACACACACACACACACACACACACACACATACATACATACATACATACATACATACATACATACATACATACATACATACATACATACATACATACATACATCCGTCTATCCATCCATCCATCCATTCATATGTAGGAAGTTTTGTTTCTCATATTAGTTACATATCATAAAATTCGGCAGAAAGTATGCCAGACAGTTTCATATCTGCCCGTGAAAGTTCTTCTGTGTTCGGAATATCTATTCCCTTGATGTGTCCAATATCAACGTTGTAATACTAATGCATCAGACATCATCAGTATGATTTTGTTTGTCATATTGTTAATAAAATTAATATTTGCTTCACTGGATCAATCAAATAATTACTGAGATATTTCCATGTGATCTTTCCATGTTTGCATATGTATGAAGACAGCATCGATATACGAATCACCTATCCAGACCAGATATTATTTGTTGGATTACTAGCGGATAATGTAGAAACCAACGTTATTACTTAATATTGATAAAGTCCATCTGGAGTTGCATTTGCCGAATCTGTTATGTTCTCTTTATGTGTATATAATTTGTGAGAGTCCTCTTTAAGGATCAAACTAGTTTAATGTTTGCTTTTTCAAGTTTTTCAATGCAGTCATATAGTATTGATATTTGAAACGAATCTGACTTGTTGAAAATAGTGTCTTCTCTATTCTTAGTAGACACACTGAATGAATTATCTATTTAAAGACAATAATCATCAACTCCATTTAATTTGTCTCTATCATCCAGATCCAACAGATGCGTCACTGTTTAACAGGGCTCATCCTGTAATATGTTGTTTCACAGTATTAGATTCTACCATTGGAACATGACGATATAGTTATATGTTTGCATTGGAAGGTGACGATATAGTTATATATTTGCATTGGAAGGTGACGATATAGTTATATATTCGCATTGGAAGGTGACGATATAGTTATATATTCTCATTGGAAGGTGACGATATAGTTATTTATTCGCATTGGAAGGTGACGATATAGTTATTTATTCACATTGGAACGTGACGATATAGTTATATATTCGCATTGGAAGGTAAGGATATAGGTGCTCATAGTCCCAAGCATTTGCTGACTCCGTCTTTTGACGATAGATGTCACATAATAAGAGATAAGGATTTCCGATTGGTCTTAAAATAAATATAACTTTTAAATGATGTGTCAGAGAAAGATTTGGATGTATTCCTACCGGATTGATAATAAATTTTACTAAACAAATGCCGTGAGCTAGGCTTATTGACAATACAACCTTATGAGCCAAGGAAACAAAGCTGTACGAGCAGAATGGGCCACAACGTTTGCATCGTTTTGACATCACTTCGGATGCAGTTCAATAACCCTTCAATTAATATAAGTTGCCTAAGGAATTTATTTTTGTGGTTAAACTTCTTGGCTGAACTCTGCCTATCAATGACTTTTTCTGGCAAGTTCTAGATGAGTTTGTGCAGGTATTTTCTGCAATTTCAAATATGTTACCGACTAGCCTCAGATACCAACTCATACGTCTACATCATAATCTTGTACCGACAGTAATGTGTTGACTTCACGATCTTTGCCAGTAAATCCACTTTGTGGAAACAAAGCCAATGATATCCTGGTCATTTCAAGTTTTCAAAATATTTCTCAAAATGAAGAAATTATGTATCTACTTAGTTTTCCTGAAAGGTGCTTATGAACCTATTATTTCTGATAACATCAAAAACAGAATTTCAAGGTAAAGGGTGATAGAGAGTATCAATGCTGTGTCTGCCAGTTCTAAGGCTTTTAGTCCATGTTGCATGTCCTTTCAAGTTTTTAATTCTTTGTGCTTTTCAACATCACTACATTATTTGCATGTGCATCTGTATTTTGTTTTGTTCACTATGCTCTCTGAAACTGCATTTGCCACTATGCTCTTTCAAGCTGCATTTCAATCATATCTGTCTTAAACTGAATTTTGTGTTAATGTCTAAATCCATCTAGTATGTTTCAACTGTAATTTGTTTGAAACCAGAGACAAACTTAAATTTCTGTCCAAACATCTAATATAATAATGCAAAAGTATATGTTATCTCCTGTTTCTCTAAAGAAACCTAAAGCTTGAGAAAGTCATAATGTCTAGCAAGCTCCGAGTATTTCGTTTTCGTTCAGTGACTAACACATCCTGCGTAGGATTTACGACAATATATGGTTAGATTTCGTAGTAAATTCGTGCTGGTTTCGGTAAAGATTTGTTCAAAAATGTTGTAATCAATCTCTTTATAAGGAACAATAAAAATGTCAGAACAGCGCCGTTTTAACTTTTAGAGATATGTTTTAATCGCACTGAAACACATTAAATATATTCAGGTCCCGTGCGAAATTCCAAAATCCATTACTAATAAATGGTCTTGAAATATGTAATAAAATAAAGCATGAACAATAAGAGTATTAAAATTACCAAAATTATTGATTGGTTAGTTTTGTTACCAAAGGGAAGATTTAGAGGCGCTTACAATGTTGTGAAAATACCCCAACTAATAAATAAATGTTGGATGACATGTATATAAGTAGAGGGCGTTATAAATTTATTATGTTATTGAATGTATCAATAGTTTTGGATAATTTGATGTACCAACAGTATTGATGTACCATAGTGATATAATCTAGAATGTCTTGGAATAACTTCATAATATTCCAAAGAAGACTTTGCGTCCAATGGAGTCAATAAGAAATTTATAATTCAACGCTAAATGAATGATTCCACTCAAATCACATTTGAACACAACATAAAACGATTACGTTACTAAACATAAAACTGGGAATGAATAAATCTTAATGCGACAAACTTACATTCTATTTCTACTCAATACTAATATGTTTTCACTACAGGAACTACTGTTTTTAGCCAGAACATACATACCTCCATCTCATTTTCCGTCAGTGAATTACTTGTGGTTGTTTTCGTATAATACTCCTGGCCTGTTATCCTTGAAACTTGTAGTTTGTTTTCTTCTGGAAATATCAGTTAATTTGTATCCTAGACTGCATTTTAAATGATTGCAATTATCGATAATAATGACAGTGCTATGCTCAATTTTATTATTAGTAGTGGTAATACTGGTATACTAATAATATAATTGTATAGTATTATTATTGAAATAGCAATTTAGCCACCATTAGTTTTGAAAGTGCAGTAGGATATGTATATTTGTATATTGGTTGCTTTGTTGAAAACGAGATAGCGATATCAATCTCACCTTAGGATATTAAAAAGTGTTCAACTGTATTGTGTCCCCATTGTGTAAGATTTAGGCACATGTGCACAAACATTAAGATTGTTATTTTGCCGACGATGGTGACGATCACGACAGTATTAGAATCATGTCTCTTTTCTAGAAAAGGTGGAAATACGTTTATATTTGGCAACAGAAGTAGCGGTGCTAGTCGCAGAAAAGGTAGCAGCAGTATCGAAAGATTTGGATGTATTACTAACAGTAGATGCATTAATATTAGTAACAGGAAATATGTTCACTCTATTACTTCTGATGGAACCGCAACCATTAACGAATGTAATGCTTATCTTGCAGGAACAACAGATGAAGGTAATATGAAACTTGTACTGTTCACAATTGCATGGAGCCTACTGGAGGTAACTAAAGGTATGTAAGCGTGACTAACTATCAGTATGATGCTTCTGAAACTATAAAACAACCAGAGCAAAAGTATCTGTGTAAAAAACCATTAAAGATGTGCGATGTATACCTCCGTTTAAGGCATTCGAAAAATTGCAAATGATGTTAAAAGTTTTTATAGGTGACAAAAAGGTAGGATGTGAACCGGTTCAATGAATACATTCACAATACATTTCCACGTCTTTGTACTTAACCTCTGAGTATTCCATAAACAAAATATTTTACTACAAAGCACAATTGTAACTTTCAGCAAGGACGCATTGCTATATATTGATTGTAAGGAAAACAAAATAGATATACCAAAGGGACTCATGTCTTGTAATATTATCTTTTAACTAGTAGATGTCATTTTAAAAGTACAAATAAAAGAGACAAACATATAAACTACCTAGTAGAGAGAGGGGACAAAATAAATTTTCCCTACATTGAAAACAACGTAATATTAGAACAACAAAATAGTCGATACCCATTGTATTTAGAGTGCTTTCTCATGCCTACATGGTTACCATATCTAGTTTTAGCTGACAGATCTGATACAAGTCTTCATGAAACGAAAAAGAATATTTTTTCTTAAAAGAATATTGCAAATATGAGACTGTTATTCACCGTTGAAATGTATGTTGTTTTGCAATCCAAGTTTTTAAAACCCTACCATAATTCTTAAATGCTCATGCATATTTCTATTTTAGCATTGTTTTATCTCGTGCATATAAATGTCATCAACAATGCACACATCTTATTTCTTCGATTACAATGAATGTTCATTTAAAACAAATAATCAGATCAGAATTTTGTCATATTTATTTTCAAAAATTTTATTAATCTCATCAGGCGAAAATTGTGATGGAAGCCACATGTCCCTGCACGATATGGAACTAAGACTCTCTAATAATACTTACTCATGCAACCATCCTTGGTGGAACTGTATAACGGATGCAAACCTGGCTAGTGGCTGGTATGATGTTGGAAGCAGAAACATGCCGACGGACCCCAGAGGCCTGAATTATTATAGTTGCGGTACCGTTTGGCCGATATGGATGAATGGTACGTACATTATAATTATTATTAAACTGATGAAAGTTTGTTTTTGAGCCTCAACTAAGCTAGTTCCAAGTTGATGATAACTTGTATTATTTATGCATAATTATCTATTCGGTTATTTGAATTTCATGGAAGTGGAACATACTAAAACCCGATGATCTTGAGCCGTGGTTGCTTCAAATGTTGATGTTATTAGGATCCCGTTTAATTAAGTCAGTAGTACTGAGAGTTTTAAAAATGACCACCAGTTTGTCAGTCCAAGTGCAACTCTGTCTTCCCATGGATACACTTACTTAATTAATGAATTTCACAAAATTAGCATCCAAGTTCATATTTATGGCTTCCGATAAACTTGTCTTAAACTTTTTTGAGCTTCATTCAAATTTGGCTTTTACCGATGAAACGTTGACTGATTTCTATTTCCATCCATGAATGACATCAAATCAATTTGAATGATTCTCTATTACCTGATTTCCTGGCTACGGTTTCCACATAGTAATGTTATCAAATATTATTGGATTACTACCAAAATTTACATAGAGCAATATCTTCATGAAAATTAAGAGTTGCATCTACAGCATTTCCAAAATCATTAACAGTAGTTACCGGTCCATAACATCTGACAATATTAAATATTCTGTTTTAACCTAACTATATTAAATTTTGTTTAATTTCAATCAACATCATGTTTATATTTATAAGAACTATACAAAATTGATTTCCAGCATTCCTGTTATCATTTAGAGGAGTTATTATCGTTGATCCCGCTATCCATATATTTTGCGTTGAACTTTTATTAGGGTCAATTGAATGCTTTCAGCTAAATGGCGCAAGTTGTTCTATGTGAATGAAAGCTTGTTTGAACCTGACATTACACTAACCTGTGATATGTTATATAATAATGATGAAGCTGATTGTAATGATATAAATGTAAAACATTAATTGAGGAAGATCCAATTATTTTTCAAACTTGCCTTCCCAGCCTAAGCAAAGCTAAAACATCTTTCCACCTCCACGATACCACTTGTACCAATCAATCCTTCTTCTACTGGCAAATAATAGTTGAACAGGCACAATAATGGCTTAAAAAATTAAGGAAATATTTGTTTGAGTTCGCAAACGATGCATAAGTAAAAACAGCTAGGCTTTTTTGGGTTTGGTGGGGGAACAATTTGATCATTTTCGTTTTTCGTCCGAACTTACTTTTGTAGCTGATCCATTGTCATTTATTTGCCGTATCATTAGTGTGAATTTTTCTTGCACTCCTAATGGAAGCATAACCACAGTCTCCAACATGTTTAGAACATAGCTGATCGACAGCTGTCGTGTGTGGTCGGGCAGTGAAGTGATTATGTGATTCGGAGATCTTCGGTGAAGATGTATTTCGCTCTAAATAATCTTAACTTTGTTAATATTTAAAGAGTAATTCACGGTCACTTCATCAAACTTTGATATTAATATTAATAAATATAATGATTTACAACACTGATGTCTGTGTCTTATACACTGTGCCATCGTATCTGATATAATTATATAAGTAACAAAGTGTCATGGTTTTAGCTCACTGAAATAAACCTGATTGGTTGAGATGAGGTCACTGTGAGGAACTACATTATCATAATCAATTTGTTTATACACTTTACCGAAATTTTCAAGTCTGTCATCAAGGAATTATTGAGTTTCTCTAGAAATATTTGCCTGAGTTACCTCCTTACTGATGGGAATGTTTAATTACAGATTATCGTTGTATTGCTGTATCTAGTGTTTGAAAATCATACTATTTCTTTGATACTCCCGGTCCCATTTCACTGTTGATTTTTTGGGGTTGAGATTGTACTATGTAATTAGTGTTTGAACTGGTCTGATACTTCAGAAACGTACAAGTGAACCCAAACACAAACTGAAAAAGACATTGTAGTTTGATTCAATACAGATGAGTGAATAGGAAGATGTAAGGCAAAACGTTAGGCAAATATGTATTATTTCTAAAGATGAATCATTTTTACTCATGAAATGTTTATTTATTTGTCTAATAAGATGTCAAATTTATCCCAATGTTATATCTGTATTCGCGCTTTTAGAAACAAATACTAATTAAAATGTTACAAAATTTGTAACTCTTTATTTGAATTACTTATTAAGAGATACTTAGGATTGTGATATTACACTTACTGAGTGAATTTTACATTTCTTTGTGAAGTAGTGCCCTAGAGGATATATATATATATATATATATATATATATATTGTAATACCATATTGGTACTGTGAATGGAGTTTTGCATGCACATTGTCCAGTTAATATTAATGTGTCAAGATTATTTGATGTTCAACGTTGAGATGTTAGATGATGATGAACTATGAGACTTTGGCTTATTTGATCATGTCATTTTTATCTGTCACTGAAAACGTTTATCGTGTGTGAATTACTTCTTCCGTTACTGAATGTACGCCACCCACCCACCATCGTTTATATCACCGTATGCATCTTTTATAAATATGTATCCTGCGTCTTATACTAAATGTGAGTGTAAAACCTTGCCCTGGTCCGAAGTGTCATGCTGTTATCATGAATATTAACGAATTCGTCGAGGAAGTCATCTAAAGACGTCAACAGTTCTACAAACTGGGACATCAACATTAAGTAGAAAGAAGTTCGCATGTTCGCAGTTATTGTGCCATAGTCATTCCATGTTGAACCATAGGTGTGTCGTGCTGGAATTTGACATGAATAGTTTAGGAAATGAATTATCTTACCTTCCATGTTTGGGAATATCAAAGCGAGAAAATGTTGTTAGCCCATAAACTTATGAATTCAGCCATCCGGGGGAGTTTTATTACTGGAACAGCAGAGAGGCAGGATATTGACGGAATCAATGTGCCCAGCCGAAGAATCACAGTTTTCTTGTCAGACTTTTGTTAGACAATAAGTTAGAACTAATGTTACTATTAATTATTGAAAGTTCTTGGTTATGTAGAAATTGTTGTGTTACTTAGTGTGCAAAATACTTGTAGTATGCAGTTGATAGGGACTATTTCCAACCGTATCACGACTCATTGGATCATCAGTACACACTACTTTGACTCGATTCGCATTGAAATTTACTTGTCCGTTCCTTTCAGTTATACGGAATCATAGGTATGAATATATTTATAAGATTAACAGTAAAAACGCACACCAGGGACACTGTGAGGACAACTTAACTCCGTCTAAATTGCACGTTCACAGGGATTTTTCTTACAGTTTGAACAGTTGACTTGGTTACCGCCATGGCTTGCCCTGAGAAGGGCAAACATTGATTGGCTAACTAAGGTCATGTGACGTGAATAAGAGTCTATAAATACGCGTGCAGACAGTGCATTGGCAGATAGCTGTCAGAGCGGCAAAGTATGAACATCTAAGTAGAAACTAAGTAGGAAAGAATTTCGGCCTTGTATTCTAAAATTGTCACTTACGTAATTTTCATAACCGATATTAACTTTGGTACTTTAAAATCCAAAACCTGAATCAAATTGTTATAAGAAATATTAAGTAGATTTACTACATGATTTGTATTGAACGTAAATGCCTTATAATTATATAGTGTAATATTCTATAAAGCCGCTGCTATCTCCCACCACACTGCTCAAGTACACTAGCACTAAAATCATTATTTTTATTGAGATCACGCTACTATGTCAGGACCTATTACATCCAATCTAATAAATTAGGCTATTGATATACACATTAATTAAATAATACCATTAATTTGACCTAACTATTGTATATTATAACGTTCTTTTGACATTTAAATAACCAAGTCTGCTATATATTCTCACAAGTTGATAGTGTTGTGACGGACACTGCGTTTATGTAAAGTCGATTTGCGATATTGTAAAGCATGTTATATCTCAACTTTATTATTTATAAAAAGCATTTTTATTATTGAACTCTTGGTCTTTTCGAAATAACACACGGGGTATTACAATATATATATATATATATATATATATATATATATATATATATATATATATATATATATATATATATATATATATATATATATATATATATATATATATTAAACAGCAATTTTTAAATTTTATCTGTCGTACGAGAGATTGCATATCAAGATTGGAACTCTGAATGTATCGATTAATCAATTTGGGTGTTTAAATAGTCTTCTACATTTTCAATCTGTCAGAGTCGTTCATATTCTAACTGCACACAATGTCAATATTTCTCATAGAAAAGTATTATAATGTCAACACATTTCAGAATTAAATGTTTCAAAAATCTTGAACTTCAATTTCCCAACTAAAATAACAAGATTCATTTTGTTGAGGTCTTCCTAGGACCAAACCTCAACAAAATGAATCTTGTTATCTTTTATGAAAGCATATACAAATTGCATGCCTTTCTATGCGCATATGTCATTAGATACAAGAAGGTGACAGATTAAATCAAAACTGGTATGCATTGGTTATGTTCGTTCTATATAGGAAGCAACAGCGTGTCAGTTTAAGGGCGAACCTAGTGCAATATATTAAGTCAAGCTATTAATTTAAAACAATTTGTTATTATTTCTCCAATCAATATGTTTCTTATGAAGGCACTGTGCCCAAGACCAGTGAAGGAAGACAGCAACGCAAAGCTTGCATTATATCATCTCCAAACAGTATATGCGATCATAGTTATGGATTCGATGATGACATTGAAGTTATAAATTGCGGAACGCATATGCTCTACAAACTTAATCCAGCGCCCTTCTCATCTATTGCTTACTGCTTTGGTGAGTATCTTAGAAAACCACGAACAAACCCATCAACATCTCTCTCTCTCTCTCTCTCTCTCTCTCTCTCTCTCTCTCTCTCTCTCTCTCTCTCAGGATAAGTAAAAGAAGTAGTCAATCAATACTTGCTGAGGGCATTGTATTATCATGGACAAAATGTTAAACCTGATCCTCATTTGTTTTGGTTTTTTTACATCTGAAGAACTACCAATCTGATATTTTGGTCATTTATTACTTAATTTTAATCTCAGTGTCAATTGTATACAAAAAATGGTAATTGTGTATTGTAGGACTCAAACATTAAATATTGAAACAATATACTTCTAAATGTATAATCACCTGATATTGAAGCAATATAGGTTCCTTTGTATGAAAATATTCGCCCTTTCAATTCAGATACTTATTATGACTTTATTACTGAAGGAACACATACATTATATTTTCTATAACAAAATGCACGTCCGAATGATATTTTATGGTTAAACAATATGGATAAAATCTAACTTCAGTTCCGTGTCTAAGTTTTTATTATACGCTTTTAGTGAAATATGACTGGTGAATACAACATGGAATCAACAAACTGTTGTCGATGAATACATATCTGTCTCATTTTAGATCCTGTAGAACTCGTACCTGACTCAGCTACAGTCGAACCTGGGCTTTTATTCAGAAACAAAGAGGGAGTAACAGGACAAATCTTCAAAAAGCCAGAGTTGTTTTTGCGTTGTCAATTTAATGGAAACGAGACTGATGAACTATATTATTCTGTATCTTGGTAAACATTTTATTTATATGATATTTTGTTTTGATTTTGTTATTCATATATTATAATAATGTTTACACAATTTTGCCACTGTGTGTGTGTGTGTGTGTTTGTGTGTGTGTTAAGAGGATCATTGGCTCCCTTAAGTAACTGTCTTACACCATATGTATACTCTATACAATTTCATTTCACTTAGGAATAATATCTAGGCCGTCATTGATTCTGTGCGTTGTAGAAAACCCCCATAAGAGACTCTTTCCTCTATGGTTGTTCTCTTCTGGTTACTATGTTATATTTTACATACTGACGTTTGTGTTAGTAAAATAAGTATCCACGTGATTATATCCAAGGATATGTGTCGCGCTTTCCAACAAGCCCTATGTTGTTTAAAAAGACGGAGGTAGAATATAGGCTGTAAGGGCCATTTTTATTCACATATGTGTCTTTAAATATGAAGCAAGCTCAATTTTCATAGTCGCGGGAACTGAATAGTCTCATGCTTTTATACATACGACAATATTACCGGTGTATAGGTATACTGTGTATATGTGTACCTAGTAGACACAAGTACGGTTAGCAATCGGTAAATAGATCATATTACATCTAATAATACAATTATTGCAAAATTGGAAGAATAGAGTTTTCCTATCCTCATTATAATCATATACCAGGTACGTCAACGACATATTACTTCTACGCAAAGGACCTGTACAACTTTCTAAAATAAACGATACAAATTTGAACGAATCTGAACTGATCAACGGGGGCTACAGACTGGATATCAACGTGAGTATTATCATATAGACATATTAATTAAAAACCATAAATCAGCAATTGATAACTTAAGGAACGTAGCAAGTTTATGGTGTTTGCAAGAATGTCTGTCTATCTGTGTCTGCCTGTCTGTATGTATGTATGTCTGTATATATGTGTCTGTGTCTGCCTATCTGTGCCTGTATGTCTGTCTGTCTGCATGCATGCATGCATGTATGTATGTATGTATGTATGTATGTATGTATGTATGTATGTATGTATGTATGTATGTATGTATGTATGTATGTATGTATGTATGTATCTTGGTGTCAAAAAAAATGAACGAAACGGCACTTACATGAATATCGCTGCAGTATATATCATATTTAACGACTCACCCACCCACATAAATAACTAGTTTAAAAGTGTCAGGCCGTTTTACTATAGTCTAATTATTATAAAAACAATGATAACATGTATCATTTTACCTCAGACCATGAAATTAAAACTTTTAAGTTGTAATACCTATCTTTTGTATTACTTCGAATAAGTGCATACATTATGTGTGATTTGAATCAAGTTGTATTTATTGCAAATCATTAAAATTGAATAGAGTTCTAATAATAAATTTTAAATAATTAAGCTGAAACTAAATTACATAAGACGTGAATTTTCATGAATAATTGATTAATAAGAAATTTCTCATACACATTGACAGATTACATAATTAACATTTACTTTTTACAAAAGAATAAGCATGTATAACGTTTTGCTACTTCAAAGTTTCCGTGTCTGTTCCTTTGCAGCATTTACTTTACCGATTAACATTCTTCATATTATGATGGAATATAAAGCCACGATACTTGAATTTTGAATAGTATTATCAGCGTCCATGCATTTATAGCTGCAAAAAGTCATTGCAACAATGGAACATATATCGAAAAAATTATAATGTAAATGCCCCCTTCATCTGTCAGTTTCAATTATTGTAACTTAAGAACATGAATTTTATCTTTTGGCTGCATACATTTTCTTTGAAGATTAAATGTATTATCAACTCAAGCAAAAGTAGTGACGTCGACAGCGGCAATTCCACAAGTAGAACCTTTTGGCTCGGAATACGGGTAATTAGACTCTTTATATAGCTTTTTCTTAAACAATATATATTATTGCATCGGAGAAGATAAAAATATACAAATAACAATGCATCATTTTGTACCATTATGCTGATCAATCGCTGATTTATTCATCAAGGCTGAAAATATGTATAATTTCTTTTCACTAGGCATAATATAGATTTATGCCATAATATAGGTCTTTAGTATTTGCAAGTATTTCGTGTCTTTAAAAGATTATGATTGACCGAGATCGTCGTAATATTAAGCAACATTTGACATATATTGCATTTGTAATCGTGATTTCCTCTTGCGTTGAATAACCCCAACAAGCATTTTGTTACATTTCATTCCTTAAACTCTTCACAATGTCTTCTTATGATTTCACCTTAAACCTGATACATTAACGGAGTAATCTTTGCAAATATAACGTCAATTATGAATTTTGTATTATTATTAATATTATTATTATTATTATTATTATTATTATTAAATACTTTGCTAATAAAGTAGAAAACAATATATTGTGTTAAACAAATAGTATCTAAAGCAAACACATCACCCTGTTATGCATCGATGGTGGGGGGGATGGTCATTATCAGCAGGAACTGTGACAACGATTGTTTCCTTTGAAGGTTCTGAATCCATCAGTTAGCATGATACAAGGGAGGACAACCACTATAGAGCTGCAGTCAACCTTTCCATTCGGATGTTCCTCGACGGCTGACGATCAAAATCCACAAGCCAAGTGTTTGTTGTCTGTCAATATGTTCGACCCGAATGATACAAATGATTGTAAACATAGCAGCATATCGGTTACAGGAAGTCAGAAATGTGGCGTTCAAATCCCTGGTTTTTATTATCATCAATGGATGCCTGGAGTTCCTTACGATAATGTGACGCAGATGACCATTACTACTAGAAATACGAACGACTATGATCAAGGACGAAATAAATTTGTCTTGAGTCTTCGGACTGGTGGCAGTGGGTTGAATGATATTGTACAAGGGAGTTACATAAATAACATAATCGTATGTATTATTTGGTAAATATATATATATATATATATATATATATATATATATATGTATGTGTGTGTGTGTGTGTGTGTGTTTTGTGGGACAACATGGAATTGAAGTTTGCAATGCGTGAAACTGAAACTCATATTTTGTTCGATACATTTGAATTTTAATACTCAATGTGAAAATTTAATATTTAAAAAGAGAACGTCTCAGACATCTTTTTCATTATAATGTTATTACTACATGAGGAGTATAGCATTGTAGTTTCTGATCCTATATACATATTACTGTGACATGTTGATGTTTTTTTAATGACGTATAAACAGTGTTTGCATATATATATATATATATATATATATACATATATATATATATATATATATATATATATATATATATATATATATATATATATATATATATATATATATGATTATGTGTGTGCGTGGTTTCGATTTGTAACGTAAGTTTAAAACTGTTTCAGTCATATCGCTATGATATCTGCATTCTAACGTTTTATTATGATGTCTAGCACGAGGGCGTCATGTTGTAGACATGTAGCACGATGTTCCCACCCAGTCACATTATTCTGGCACCAGACCGACTAGTCCTAAGACTAACATCTATGTGTTCAGCACTAAGCGAAGCAGCTGTTAGTACCACTTTTGTAAGTCGTTGGTATGACTCGGCTCGGGATTGAACACACGACATACCGTTTCAGAAGCTGTTGCTCTAACCAATAAGCACCAGAGCGGTGTACATACGTATAGTGTTAGTGAAACAATCATGATGACAAGGAAATGATTGGGAAGAATATTACACATATTACACGTAACTATTGCAATGTTACACGCTGTCACCGGTTGTATGCATTTGTTTCTTGTTTGGCCCTTTGTGAAAGGTCTACAAGATAGTTTGGAATTTTTTTCTCGCAGAGAATCTTTCGTTCGTCGTAACCATTCTACATTCTGTTCTGCAGCATTTTGAATTCATATGTTAATGAACTGAAGTAAAATATCTAAGAAAATGAATACATTTTTGTTCAGGTGACAACGTCGTCAGAGAGATCATGGCAGGGCAAGACTTGCTACGCGTATATAGACCCTCACATGAGATCATTTGACGGAAGGTAAGTTACATAATTACCCATAAAACCTAGAAATCTTTGCTATAATGATTTATGTAGACATTAATTACCGATTCCGGTGCAGGGTTAGTTTACACGAAAAGTGAGTGCTTCATAGTACAATATACCGTTATTGTACATAAGAAAATGTAGGGATGCGTTTCATAGAAAATAGGACGTATGTGTCACAATTGTCTCGTTGTCTTCTTTTAGTTTGGTATTGTCTTCTTGGAGTACACCGAAACGTTTGGATCACGCACAAACTTTAGCAAGATATATTAATTTTGTATGCGTTCGGAAATAGATCATATGCCCCAAATCATATCTATCTATCTATCTATCTATCTATCTATCTATCTATCTATCTATCTAATGTAAACTGGAATATATCTACAAAATATGTCAGACAACCAGTAAGTGATATTAACGGACCAGTTAATAATGTGCTCTAAGGTGATAAGAACTTGAATGACAAGTACTTGATGACTAGAGTTTTGTGTGGGATATATCTTTATATATACGAAGTTATAATAGCATTTTGTTTGCAAAATATTCTTTATAAACATAAAAGTGTACGTAAACTATGAAAGTAAAGAACGCCTATTATCAAACAAGAATAGGACAACATTATTTCCAAAGTTTTTAATCTGTTTTGCATTCCATATAATTAAACAGTGTTATGCAGAATTATTAATAATCTATAGGATAAATGCTTAGAGAACAATTTCTTTTGATCAAACGTTTTCACATTACTAGTGGGATATTTCATTCCAGGCCATGGTTTAGAAAAAAAACCCTTTGGAATGTTGCTTTTTATTTGATTTTTGGAGGGTGCTCTCTGCCAAGGTTGATTTTTAGAGACGATTGGGGGTGAGAGACTCCTGCTCTAAATATGTGTTTGCTATATATTTATTTTTTCATTTTATTATAACTGTAATTAGATTTTTTTGAATTTGTTTTTATTTAAAATTATTAGTGTTTGAAAATTGTTAAAATATTTTTTTATATTATATATATATTTCGTTTCAAACATTCATCGTTATGAAAAAATCTTCTGCCATTCTTCGGTTTCTTCGATTTCTCGACTTCTTTTACGCTTTTCTCTTATCTATGCCTCTTTCTTTTATTCCTCGTGTAGCTGTTTCTCCGGTTGTTGGTTGCTTAGTTCTTTATCCCTCTTCTATCGTTTCCTCTTTTATCTCATCATCTCTTCTCTCCATTTCTTGTCTTTCTAATATTCTAATTGTTAGGGTCACTCTGTTTTCTATACTTGCTGTTTTGTTTTGTCCTGTTGAATTTTATTTGGACTTTTCACTGGTGTCTTGCTTTTTGTTTGTTTCTTCCACATTGTGGTAGCCGTCATTTCGTTTTTATTTAGGCTTTTCCTTTCTTGTGCAATTGGTTTGTGTATTCCGTTTGTTGTTTCAGTCGTCTTTTATTTTTCTTGTTGCTGTGTTGGTATATCAGTTTCTTTTATCATTTCCGTGGATTGTTGTTTTCTTTGATGCTGTAACTCTTGATTGCATTGTTGTAACTCCCTTGGCTCTTGCACGCAATTCGATGGGCATTTATGTGGTGTAAGTCCTGTCTGCACCCAATCCATAAATTAAAAATCTTGAAGGCTTTAACAGTGTAGGGATTGGGTGCTGTCAGTTGACATTTATAGCATTTCATGTTGTGTATGCATCCCTAATAACATGTTTTAGCCACAAAGCCGTAAATGAAATACGTTCTTTTTACTTCTGGGGTTTTTGATTTCTCAATTTCTATAATCCTTATGCCATCCAAGATTTTTGTTGGGGTATTGTAGACATTCTTAATGATAATACTGTAATAAATTTGGAGTATGCGCATTTGATAGCACCCCATTTAAAGCAATTGTTAGATGTATTTGTGTGATTATTGGCATTCGGCGCCATAGAAATATTCCCAGCCCGAAGTAATTAGCCAATTATTTGGAACAAACGTCACGGAACCGAGCGTTAGTGAGTTTGAACCATGCCATGGTTCGGTAGTATCTTAGGTCCTAAACAAATGACTACAAACGCTTCTAGCGTTATTTATAACGGGATGTCTGTAACTCGCACCCCCCCCCCCGGTCTTCTTTTGGATTTTCCTAAGTATTGGGGTTGGTTCCTAAACTAGTATTAGTCCCTTTTAAATGCGTAGTTCTCCATATGGAAGTATAGCCTGGTTTCCTCTTGGTCTTATTATGTATCTTCTATATGCCATTGGATTAACTGAGTATAGCTTCTCTATGTAGGCCGTGCTTGTGTCTTTTAACGCTGTCATTATTTCCGCTGTCCCGGGAAATTCTTCTCTGGGTATCTGAGTCATATCCAAATATTGAGCACCTTTTTATATTCACATTGTAGAAAGCTTCCGTCATATGTCTACATCCTTTTGACCTTAAATAATTTATGTAGGTTGTGCGCTCTGTCTTACTGTATGCCATTCATGAGATTTAAGTTGGCACTCTTTGTTCATATATCTATGTTACCATATTTCATTCTTTCCCTTCACTTTTTTGCAGTAATTTCCTTTTTGCAATATTTTTATTGTAGTGTTCTCAATATTATATTTGTATTATTAGTTCCGATTCCTATACATTGTTAGTTGAGCTCATTTGAGCACATTTACAGATGACTATCTTGTGTGGAAGGGGACTCAGCGTCCGTTCATATTTAACTACATCATCGTTATCGCTTTTTTGGCACCTTTGCTTTTTAATTGATGAATGCGCATGTTAATGTTCTCTTCCAGATATTATGAGAACCAAAACCCTGGAGTATTTGTCCTCTACCGCCACAAGTCAAGCAAACAAGAGGTAACACAAACATCTGGAAGATATAATTCGATGTCGGCATATAAAATGTCATATCTTTTATATAAAATCACCTATACAAATTTTAAAAGCAAATGCTCAAAGTAACATTTTATGTATATTGTATTTACTTGAATATTTTTTTTCCTCAGTTTAATTTGCTTTGATTATTGCGATTGTTTTCTCTGCAGGAGTACAATATAAAGAAATGAGTGGTTGTAACCCATTTCAAAATAATTCAATTGCATATTGCTTTTACTCTTTTACTTCGAAGTCCAAAGTTGTTGCTCTTATTTCTTTTCATAAATGAGATTGCCATGATCAGATTCATTTAATAAGTTGGTACAGCTAGAACACTGAGCCAATACAATTATCACTACGTACGTACTGCTCAAGATAGAAGGAGAACAAATACATGATCCAATCGACTGTGATTCATGTTGTCGATGTGCACGGCTTTCACATTTGGTTTACCCTAAGTTTGCAGTCCATTTATGCAGAAAATCGTAAACATATAAGGTCTCATTTCCCGCCAGTATCGTCGGTTCAGCCACAATTTTGCAATTACACTTTGTCGTAATCTGTGTCAATATTTACTTGAATCATTGCGTGCTTTCGTGTATAGATGTTTGAAGACACTGATGACTGATTATATCGTTTAATGTACTTTTATCTTTCTATACATTTTCTAACGTAAGCTGATTATACAACCACTGCTTTTTTATATTTGATCATGCGACTGTATTGAACTTTCCATGCCTCCTCTTCAGATTAATTTCTTATAAAACGACACAGAGGTTAGTGTTTAAAAACATGTTTTCACATGACAGGTTCAGATGAGAACGAAGAGATGCAATAGTGTCGCATTCTGTGCCTGCGCCATGGCTGTACGAGCAGGAGGTGACTTATTCATAATTGACCTCTGTAGTAGCCTGGGACTCATAAAGCATGTTTCGTGTAAAGAAAACATACTGGATGTCAGACAAGTAAACGCATACATGTACAAGGTGAAGTTAGATTTGAAAATAATGCTTGTCATTTATTGCAATACTGCGAATATCATTGATACAAATGATGTAAACAACAAAAGCCAAAACACAACGAAACAACTAACCAAATTAACTAAACAAGCGAAGAATCATCAAACTTGCTAACATATGTTAAGTCTATGTGTGTGCATGTGTGTCCATTCCATTTAATGAGGTCGACAAATCTAAACTAAAAATGTTTGAATGGCAAAATAGTCATTTTTTGTAACTAATTTTCAAATAAAATTCAAAGTCTAAATGATGGGTCTTAAATTATTTGCGAACTATCTATTAACTTTCAAACAACGGAATGAATATTGTCAAATTAATCAGTGAAGTAAAAGAAAAGCAAAGAAAGACAGGTCATTTAAAGTATGCTAAAGGTGCAGTTCAATGTCATATTTACGCGATCGTATAAAGAAAATAATTTCAAGATAATGTTTCCATATATTGTTTCAGTTACAATTATTGTATCATTCTTTCGAGTGTTTGAAGAAACCTTCATGGTATGAACTGTTGTCATGTAATGCTTTATTTCTAACTATTCTATCATATTTTTGAAATATTTAACATCACTGAACTTGATTAAAAGTCTGTTATCCATATGTCACTATTACCAGTTCGTTTGGGATCACACTCGCTTTAAAAGCTAGAATGTAGAAACTATTTCAGGTGAACCACATTATTCTTAAGAATTTTTTTCTGCAACCTTTATTGTGTTGAGAATATTGCTTCTGTAAGTGGTATTTACCACTGTCTGTATAAGATAACCTTTAAAATATGATGATTAGTATAACAAAACTAATTACTACGATGCCAACAATAAATTGGGTGGAGACACAGAATCTCCAGAAATGCAGCGGTAACATTTCTTGTACTTTCTTGCGAACAGGATTATATTGTATTATATTAAAATAGAAGAAACAAGAAAAGGTGGGTTCTATATTTGCTGTAGATTCAATCTATCTATCTGCCTGTCTTTCTGTCTGTATATCTATGTATCTATTAACATAATATACTTACTACTTCATTTATGCAGCCGCATTTAAATGTAACAATTTATGAAAATGATTTATTTACAATTTAAGATCTACATGCCGTTAGGAACCATGGTGTCAGTTACAATTAATAACTGGGGCCTTTACGAATCATGGCTAAATTTAAATATCTACCCATCTGTAAAGGACGTGCAGGAAACGCAAGGCCTTTGTGGTGTACTGAATGATGATCAAAGTGATGACTTCTTGAATCCATCTGGAAGTAAAGAGACTGACAATAATGTGTTCTCTCTATCTTGGAGGTAATTATATAAAATGCTTTAAAAAAAAGACAATTCAAAAACATTTTTCTATAGTGAGGTGCATTCAATGATTTTCCAGTCTGGTTATAACCCCAAGTAATGCCATGTACTCAGGAATTCCGATTTCAACACATAATCCATAAACACAGACACATACAGATATAAGAATACTTTACTTATCTTAAAAATAACATAAGGCATCTAATACCTATTCAAACTATGATCCGAGTTATAAATTGATCTACTTTTTTAAATACCAAAGTGGAAACAGCTTATCAACGGATAACACATTGCATATTGATATGTGACCATTTGACCGAAATCTTTGTAGCATGAATCTCAAATAATCAACCAATGAAAGAAATATATGCGCTTTCATAATGTATATATAGCACCGCTCCTGTGGCCTAGTGGTTAGAGCGTCCGCCGCGGAAGCGAGAGGTCGTGGATTCGATCCCCGTCCAAGTCATACCAGAAACTTTAAAAAAAATGGTACTAACAGCTGTCTCGCTTGAGGCTCAGCATTAAGAGGTTAATGCTAAGATCGGTCAGCCTGGTGTCAGAATAATGTGACCGGATGGGACATCATGCTACATGTCTGCTGCTTGATGCCCCAGTGTTAGACATAACTATAAACTGTCTTACTGCAGACATCGTAGCGATATGAATGAAATGTTTTTCAAGTTACGTTAAACGTTATAATCAAACAAACAAAACAAATAAATCATAATATATATCCTAAGTCGAGATCACTCCAGTGGCCTAAATGGTTAGCGCCTCCTACCCAGATGCAGATGATCGCTTGTTTATAGACTGTCAAAGTTATACCCTGAAACTTCACCTAAAAAGGTGCTAACAGGTACCTAGATAGGCGCTAATTAATATGATGTTAGTTTTAGGACTGGTCGATATGGTGTTAAATAATGTGAATGGGTGGGATTTGATGCTAAATGTTTACAGCATCATTCCCATGTGGTCACCAACATTAAAATCTGCAACTCTGTCGACATCATAGCGATATAAATAGTTTCAAAACTACGTTAAAAATTCAAATCACACAACACACATTTAATTAGAATAACTGAACATAAATACATATATGTAATTATTATAACATAGGTCATGATAAATGAATTTTATTGCAATCAAATATGTTAGAGGTGTAATATTAATGTAATCAACACATGCTCATAAAGAAAACTATATGCACTTTTAGCACCATTTGTAACATCGATTAGATTAAAAAAACCTCTTTGCAAAAGTCGACGATCAATATTAAACTTTTGAGAATCTAACATATTTTAGTGATTTGTAATAGCAAAATATATTGGATCATGAGTTGCCTCCCTTAATATATTATGTTAACTGATATATAGCATGACACAACAGTAGAGACTTCAAAAGGATACGTTGTAAGTTTAACATCAAAATTATAACAACCTACCCGAGTTACGCAATGACTTGCTTGTGTGATTTTAGCTGCTTGCACAACAGGGTCCGTCAATGTAAAAATGCTTATTTATAAATCCATTTATGTTGCGTGCTCTTTCTCTCGTCGATCATGTAAGACCAGCATTTAAATTTGAACAACAAAATATGTCACAGTAGCAAATTAAGTTTACAGACTATGAAGAACATACATATATGTTCAATCTTTTAAGGTGTAGATAGGGTTCTCATAGCGAAGATTCTTCTTATTATTCGTCTTCTTTTTCTTCTTCATCTTACTCTTCTTCTTCTTCTTCTTCTTCTTCTTATTATTATTATTATTATTATTATTATCATCATTATTATTATTATTATTATCATTTTTATTATTATTATGTTTATATTATTGTGTTAATGTTTTTCAATTATAATTGTTATTTTTATTATTCTTTTAATATTATGTTTGTTGTTATTATTATTATTTTTATTATTATTATTATTATTATTATTATTATTATTAAAGTTTAGGTGAGACAGATTCGTTCTTCGACCCCCAGAATCATAATCCTGATTTGTGGGATGAAGACTCACTATTTTGTGTCTGTCCTGCTGCTCTCAACACGACAACACCACCTAGTACTTCCTCAGGAAGTGAGTTCGACCCACTATGCTCAGCTAGCATTTCTTTAACCTGTAGCACAAAGGTACAGGTACCGGGTAATCAATACCAAACCTGCAACATCCGAACGAAAAGGTCTAAACATTCACAATCCAAAGAGATAGAGAGAATACTGAAAAGGGAAGTCATGGACACCGACAGAATATCACATAACATAGAAAAAGTAGGTGAACAAAAATATGTAGGATATGTTATATGAATGATGATCTTCTACACATGCTAATTGTAAATGCTTGCTATAAAGATTTTCTTCTTCACCAAGGAATGTGTTGAATGCGTTGATACTGTTGCGTTATTTACTAAATTATGAGTAAAACATTATTTGTTTGTCAATGTGAATATTTTTGCCATTTTACTAATATGCTTAGTAATTTACTTGCATGTAGAGTCATAAATGAACAAGGTTCAGTACAAATCAATTATGCATACCATAATATTTATATATTAAATACTGTTCAGTCATGGAACAATAAATATTAACATATAGGATAATATTATCAGTACCTTATATACAATTAATAATTCTCAGCCGATCAAATCAGTTGTTGTTGTTATAATGTGTGTTTTCTGTTTGTGTTCTTACAGCGATCAATTACTAACATCACCTTAGACGAGGCACTAGCCCAATGCACAGATTTCTTCGCCGCCAACTGTGCCACAGCTTCATTTAAAGATAATCTGCCAAACAGTAATCTCAATTCCATGAACAGTTCTATTACAAACTGTGCCCTGGATTATGTGGTAGGTGTTACTATGTTATGTGTCATTTGGAGGAAAGAAAAATAATACGTAAATTAATATGTTTCTGTGACCTATGGAAAGCTTTTAGTTTTCAGCAGAATCGCGCATGCCGCTTAAGTATACAAAATAACGTTTTGTCACGTATATAAACCAATAATGATTGTGAACAGGAATGAAAAAACAGAAGGTAATATATTGAAAAGCAATACGTTATAAACATAACAAAGCGTTGTTTTCTTTAAGGATATACGTGAATTTGTAGGTATTCACAATTGCACATGATTGCCATGATATCTTTACTTAATTTAGCGAGGCCCGAGTGGCCGAGTGGTCTAAATTGCTGTCCGTTACGGACCACTGCCATCTCATCTCTGTCTCCGTGTGTTCGAGTCTAAGATTCGGCTAATGTAGTTATGTGAGAAAGCTTGCCAGTAGTTTCTCGTGGGTCGGTGGTTCTTTCCGGGGGTTGTCCGGGTTCTTCATCCACCATTATGACGTATGATAATCAAATATGATGTTTTTCATCTCTCTCTCTGGAAGAGTAATGTTTCTTATGGTAACATAAAACTCCTTTTGTGACGTAATTCTCTCTCTCTCTCTCACACACACACACACACACACACACACACACATATATATATATATATATATATATATATATATATATATATATATATATATACATACACACATATTATAGAGACACACACATTATCTATCTATCTCTCTATCTACTATATATCTATATATCTATCTATATATATATATATATATATATATATATATATATATATATATATATATATATATATATATATATATATATAAATATATATATATGTATGTATGTGTGTGTGTGTGTGTGTGTGTCTGCATATACATATATACATATACATCAAGGTATACAAATACGTTTCAAATTATGTTTTTCACTGTAACTCATTAATTGAAACGTATTTATATTTTGAATTATTTTGAATCTCACATTCACATAAATCTCCTGGAATATTCAGATTCAAAATAATATTTTGTAAATGAAAATGTACCTAATTGAAACAACAATTGGAACAAACATATGCTTCTCGACCCCATTACAGTCGTACGATTGATCAACTGATAAACCGCATAGTTCCACCGAGTCCTCCGGTTGGTCCGTACATGTATCGGCTGCTCGCACCCTTCACGGATCCACCACATGTACAGTCATACGTATACACACATATATACATCATACAGCACCCTTAAATTAGCTACGTCTACATTCGTGGCTCCACCACATATACAGACTTACGTACATAGATATCAATCAATCAAGCAATCCGCTCTGCGCCGTCTGGTGCTTCAGGCAACAGCAAGGGAGCACCATTTACGTCTGTCGGCAGCTATTACTGGGGCGGTCTGAAAGGTGAGGCCTCTGGTCTTAAGGTCTCTCTCCACTGTTCGTCGCCAGGTCTCTTTGGGTCTGCCACGATTCCTTTTCCCCTGTGGGGTCCATCTCAGTGCCACCCTTGGAAGTGAGTCAGGGGGCATTCTGCAGACATGGCCGAGCCATCTCCATCGCCG
This sequence comes from Unio pictorum, assembly GCA_030141615.1. Lineage (NCBI taxonomy): Eukaryota > Metazoa > Mollusca > Bivalvia > Unionida > Unionidae > Unio > Unio pictorum. The sequence goes on along the minus strand of JARLTB010000020.1, from coordinate 13,101,851 downwards.
AGTTGAAATGATCTCAGAGATGGTGCTTGCCCCCGCTCTGTGCCGAAGTTCCTCGTCTGAGATCGTGTTTGGCCAGAAAATTCTCATGATGCGTCGCAGGCATTTGGTTTGAAACACTTCGAGCTTGTGTTCTATGTTCGCAGTGGACTTCCAACACTCTGAACCGTACAAAAGGACGATCAACACGTTGCTCTTGAAAATACGGATCTTCGTGTGGACGCTGAGATTTCTTGTCCTCCATATGGGCTTCAGCATTGCGAAGGTCTGGTTGGCCTTGCTGATTCTTGTGACGACTTCCCTTGTGCTATCTCCATCCGCGGCGACCTTACTGCCCAGGTAAGTGAAATCGTCTAGTTCTTGCAGGGGCTGGTTGTTGATGGTGATTGGGTTGCCCACTCTAGTATTCTTCCTCAAGACCTATGTCTTCCCCATGTTGACTCGAAGACCTATGGTGTTTGCTGTCTGTACCAACTGTTGTGTCTTCTGTTGAATATCCTAGTGTCTGCGTGCCAGCAACCCGATGTCGTCGGCATAGTCCAGGTTATCCAGCATTGAGTTCAACGTCCACTTTATTCCATTCCTCTTGCTCTCTGTGGTGCGGCGCATGATCCAGCCAATGGCCAGTGAGAAGAGGATTGGAGAGAGAATGCATCCTTGCTTCACTCCGGTTTCCACCTTGAATGGTTCAGTGAGTTGGTTGTTGTGGATTACTCTGCACTCAGAGTTCTCGTACAGGGACCTGATGACATTGACAAGTTTCTTGGGGATGCCATAATGTCGTATGATCCTCCACATATAGTCTCGGTGTAGGATGTCGAAGGCCTTCTCAAAGTCCACAAAGACCACATAAAGGGATCCATTCCACTCACGAGACTGCTCAAGTATATGCCTCAGTGTGAAGATGTGGTCGATGCAAGATTTGCCTTTCCTGAAGCCTGTCTGTTCCTGGCGTAGGATGCCGTCCACGACTGTTGTGATGCGTTGTAGAATGATGCGGATAAAGATCTTACTGGAGAGGGATAGCAATGTGATGCCTCGCCAGTTGTTGCAGTTTCCCAGATCCCCTTTCTTGGGAAGTTTAACTATGATTCCGGTTTTCCAGTCATTTGGTGCTTTCTCACTATCCATTTCTTTTTGGAGAATCTGGCAAAGAAGCCTCGGCGTCTCTGTGTCTTCTACCTTCAGCATCTCGGGACACACTCCATCATCTCCAGGTGCCTTCCCATTCTTCAGCTTGTGAATGACCTGCTTGACCTCGTCAACAGTGATGTCGTCGCAATTGATGTCAAGGTCCTCCTCTGCTTCAGGAATGTCAACGAGTACTGGTGGGTCTGGGCGGTTCAGGATATACTCGAAATATTGCTTCCATCTTTCCAGCTTCTCCTCCTCCACTGTGACTTAGTTTCCAACTTCATCTCTCACTGGAAGGTCGTGGTGCTGACTATAGTCACCCTTCAGTTTCTTTGTGCTCTGATACACCGTTTTCATGTCTTTCTGCCCTGCTGCTACCTCTGCCTCCTTTGCTAGCCTCACTGCGAATTCTCTCCTGTCTCTCCTTGCTGATTTCTTCACCTCCTTGTCTTTTCCTCTATACTCCTGCAAAATTCTCTCTTTCAGTCTTGGTGATTTTGAATCCAAAAGTCTCTTCTTAATCTGTCTTCTCTCTTCTATGCGAGTATGGACAGTTTTATATAGCTCTAGCCAATTCTTGTCAGCTCTACCCGTTAGCTACAATCAAACGAAACTGGTAATAATAAGGTTTTATGAAACATCTTTAGATATATGCTAATCATTCAACTCTAATAGCAACTTGTAATTAAAAGTTCACACTGTTTAAAACATGCGTTGGAATAATAAACTATTTCACGATATGACATTACAATTTAAATAAGCATATCAAATGAAATATAAATTTAACACTCACCAATATAGCTGAAGAACACAATGGCGAGCGTACACTCCTTGACGAGATCCAAAACGACCAGTGTACCGGTTATCAATTGATCTACCTTAAATCCATAGGAGAGTGAGTAATATTCAGGGTAAAATACCCGTACACATCATGATTATAATATCCCTCGTCGCAAGTAATTTCTGGCTAGATACGTGTTAGTTCCGTCGCTTACGTTGACAAACATTTATTCACCTATTTCTCGTTGTACTCATCAATCCTAAAAACAGTCAAATAGTTCTAAGGTATACCCAATTAAAATATTTTGCATATTTCTGTCTCACACACACACACACACACACACATATATATATATATATATATATATATATATATAAGAAAATGCATACATAAATACATACATTCTGCATGACAATATACTTGCTAAGAAGAACATTTATTCGGTTTGGATTTAATGTAATTGTTTGTCGCTAACGAATACTCGCAATTTTAAATTGTAAATCGGATATTTAGGTGAATATTTAGACCTTACTATTACATTTGAATTACCTTGGATGCGTACAATGTGTATATCAGATATTCAGTTTCAAACAGACCATATCATGTCATGGAACATGTCAGCGTTAAACCATATGATTAACTCCATGCCATTGGCGATATTAGCACTTCAAAGTGAAGGAAGGGTTGTTTAGAGCGAATGTTAATGATTATTTCCTTTCATTTAGTACACAGGGGACATGTCACTTGCTAATCTTCACTGTGAGACCTACAGAGCTGAGGTTGAAGAAGAAATTGCAAGAAACAGTACATTCAGAGAGGCCAACCCCGATGTTGTTGAGTTATTTCGTGCTATGGCATGTATCAACAACTGCAGTAATCATGGTGATTGTGTGAATGGTATGTGCTGAATTTGGAATAGTATGTGCTTTAAATATATCAGCTTATTGAAGACATCAGTTTATGCAATTGTAACATTGTAATTTGCTAATATCAGTCAGGTGTATTCGTATATATGTTGCATCATTGTCGAAAATATCAAGAACGCAGTACACATGTATTTCAAACATGGAAGCTTTTAAAGCCTCTTTTCTCTGTTCTCAAGACTTTATCTTAATTCTGCGTATAATATATATATATATATATATATATATATATATATATATATATATATATATGTGTGTGTGTGTATGTGTGTGTGTGTGTGTGTATGTGTGTGTGTGTGTGTGTGTGTGTGTGTGTGTGTGTGTGAGTGTGAAACGCGCTCTCTAATAAAGGTTTCCATATCTTAAATTTCATCATCTACGTGTATTTACAATTTAAACGTTAGTAGTGGCATACTTTTAACACACGTTGTTTGTGATAACAGACAAGTATTATTCGAGTATAATCAAGAGAAACACACTCATTTAAATTAAAACCTAAAATAAAAATATCAATAAGACTTAGGTTCACCGACCCAAATCAACCATTTCGCCTTGTTTATATATAATTATAACTTCAGTAAATTATGGTTTACATGCTTGTTGTTGATGGCAGGATCATGCATTTGTGAGGGCAACTACACCGAAGAGGACTGCTCTGTGTCATTAAGCAACTATCCAGTAGTTAAAGATACCTATGCTGGTGGATTGTGCCAGACAGATGAGGATGATTGTTGCGGAGACGTTCCGATATACGGAACTCGCTTCGTCAAGGGTGTTACCAAACAAAAACTTGAGATAATTAATGTAAGCGGCTATGTTTCAATGTTTCAGATCAGTTACGGTTTAAACATTGATAAGTATCAACCTATCATTTTTTTAATTACAATTCACATTTTGTAGCCGACTTAGTTCTGATGCTATAATGATTTAAACGTACTTGGTTACTAAACGTCCCTCCTTCACTTGCACACAGGATACAATATTAAAATCAAAGTTCTAATTACCTTCATTTATATGTAATAAAGACAAACATTTAGTTGCAAGTTGTTTAATAATGATAAACATTATTCAAGTGTAAAACGTATGGAACTACGGGCATATGTTTTTGTAAGATGAAACATTCAAACGTGTTAATCATAATAGCAAAGGCAGTGGATGTCCCAATTCATCAGTGCGAATTTAACAGTGGCTTAGTTAAACTAATTTTAGACAACATGTAATTGTTGTTAGGTTTCACAGATTACCGTCATCAAAGTTGATGACTGACGAATTAATTGGTCATAATTTCTCCCTGCTTAATAGGAAACCTACTTCCAGCAACCTGAGAAATCGAAGCTATGTATTCTCTTCATCTTTATAACGACCGACCTGTTATGAAATTAAAACAAATCCAACCCATATGACTAACTGAAACTTGTAACCCAATAACTTGACTAATATGTTAAGATATTTAACAATTTACATTACAAGTTACTTGCGAATGGGAAATTTTAACCGATAATAGTTTTCCTATCGGTACGTTACATTATCCATTGTATTGATGCACCATATCTTTATCAAGCTTCACAATTACTAGAAATATGACACGTACCCTTCTAGATTATCTACTCAATATTATTAATCTAGACCGGACAATGTACACAGCAATAAAGTAAATAAAAAGAAATACAAATGAAAGTTCCTGAATTTAATTCCAATGTTCCATAAAAACCCGACAATTCGTACCAGAGCCTTTTAAACTAACCGTGCTGTGTAAGTGCTTCTCTTCTGACTGTCAAGGCTATCATTAAAGTGAAACGCAGAAATAAATAAATACACAAGTCTCATAAACTACGACATCACCTGAATATAATAATATCCACCTAACACAGTATTCATACGAAACAGTCATTAGACATAAAACATTCCTTAGATCCTTGCACAATTTATTGGCGCGGTTTTACAATTTTAAGCACATTGATCTTCAAAAGGATTATTAAAAAAGAAGCGACAGTAAGCACAGATAAAATATATCATTAAAAACATCACGTATCCGAATTCATAATATCAGTTCATTCTGTCTAAGCTTAAAAAAATGTTTCATTCTAGAAGTAATTTGCATGCTAATAATTGTTTGGTATGTTAAGGTGCATTAAACAAGTATTGTATTTCAAACATTAGACCTTCCTTCAAAAACCTTTCCAGATATATCTGAATGGAACCAAAGTCGTTGAGGATCCAATCATAGAATTAATTCCCATCCTGAATCCATTCGAGGCACAGATAAATATAAATTGCCACAGGAGACGTCAGCGTTCAACAGACTCAGTAAATATTTCTACGATATTTGTCATGGGAACACGAGTGTCCTTGACGAACGATGGTACAAACTACGGTCCTGCAAAATCCTACTACATTCTTGACTCCAAATGCCAAGGGATTTTGAATGATACCGATGGATACACATTTTATCTCCAGGTATATATATATATATATATATATATATATATATATATATATATATATATATATATATATATATATATATATATATATATATATAATAGTTATTAACTTCCCGTTCAGTATGAACTTAATTATTACAAAATTTGACGCTGCATGAATTTCTAAATAGGTGCATTAGTACGATAAAAGATAGCAAAGCTCAAGGAACAGTGTTAATTAGGCCAATGGACGTACGTGATATATTAGTATACGATGCCACTACTTAAAGTTTGATTAAACATTATTCCATTACAAACATTCTGTTGATAGGACAACGCTTTTATATATTCGTTTTGTTGATTCAAATGTATACAGAATATAAAATATATTAGAACAATTATGAACATTCATTGGTTATTATATAATTAAAGGATGGAAAATGCTTCATAAGTGGTACGTGCTACAACGAAAGGGAACAAGACTCAGTCGATAGATGCAAACGATGTCAGCCTACAATCAATCGCTTTTCTTGGACTAATGGTAAGTAGTTTTATTAAAAAAAAAAATTCAATATTGTCGATAACATAATACAGTTTTAATCTTATTGTGACATGATTATTGAAACTTCAGTAATAAGCCTAGTTTTTGTCATCAGCTGTTGTAGGAGAAAATCGTGATCATGCAAACTAAATAGGGACCCTGAGAGTTCAACTAAAGTTAACTCCGTCACTTGGAATTAACATCTGTCACTACATAGGGGAAACCAGTAGTTTGGGCCGTCAGAAGATGTCAAGTGAACACTTGGTATATTTTGTATCAGGACATTATTATATGATTAAATAATAATGTAGGGGCATATATCAGTTAACTGTTTACTTAACCATAGTTTAGAATACATTTATTTTGAATGCATACAACTGGTGTCTATCCTCAAAAGGCGGATTTGATCAACACATCATTCAGTTCTAGGTATATGGCAGTATTCCCTTTTTACACTGTGCCATAAGACATATCCTTATGTTTGCTTAGCTTTGCTAGCCAATGCTCGATGATCCATTTAGATATTCGATATATTAGTATGTGTGTGAACTACCCAAGGCAAAGGAAGATGATCTAGTAAGAACTCACACTCAAGATTAAATATGGGCCATCGCGATATTGTATTCATTACATATAGTATAGTTTATGTGCAAACATTCAGTAAGTATTCTTGATTTATATGCAGTTGAAATTTATTTCTTCCAAACTTGCTTTGCAAGTGTAATTGATCAGGTTATATAAAATGTAAAACAAAGTCACTCTTGCCAATAACAATGATTTAGAGTTGAAATAAATTGATTTGGAAAATAGATAAGCGCTTTCGGACAACTTCAAATACTATTGCTTATAATAACAAGATGTAATCGGAAATGGCAGGACAATTGTGATAATTATCTTTTACATACGAGAATGCATACGACACCACACGAACACATTAGTACTTACCGTCTTTATTAGGTTAGAGTTGTTGTAGCTGTTAAATCAATGCTCTTTATTAACGAAGTATAGTTGCAACTTAGTTAATGAGGCCAATGCTAAAAGGATGTTCTTAGTGTAAAACTCATACCGGATACATCTGAACTTTCAAGATGGACAACTATGATGTCTTTAAGTTTAATTTTCAAACCTGAACATTTTCAAATTGAGGTTAATATTTTGATTCATGGATATATGACGTTGATAAATCACATCGCAAACGTTGGATATTATTCAAATCTTTTCATAAATTCAATATGAAATAGTTATCCATCTGAGATTCTTCTGATTGATGTGAGAAACTTAATAGTATTTCATTAAGTCACAACTCGCTGTATTGCAAACATATATAAAATTACTCCACAGACGATTGGATAATAACAATATATGTGACTAATGCATAGGATAAAAAAATATTGCTACAAATATAATTCAGAATACGATAAATATCAAACATCAGTGAGTAAGCAATAGTGTTACACAGTATAAGCACGTTCGCAGCTTTAGTAACAATTTGATGTTGTGTTAAAAAGTACGACCTTGAAAACAAATGGTTGAAGACAAAAGTACTAAACATACAGGTCGTATATTGCAGAATGTACAAGCAGGAATGATCCTCAGGTTACAAAGGATAATGCACCTGTTATACTTGCTGTCTGCGTCGGGACATTCGTGATTCTGTTGGTGATTGTAACAATAAATATCATCAAGTGTTGCCTCAAAAAAGAGAAACGGTAAATATTCAAGCAGACACCCACATGACTAAACACACAGACACAACCATACATACACACACAGATATATATATATATATATATATATATATATATATATATATATATATATATATATATATATATATGTATATATATTTATATGTGTGTGTGTGTGTCTTGACCGTGCGTGTGTGGCTAGGTGTATTGGTGTGTGTGCGTATGTGCGTGTATGTAAGCGTGTGTGTGTGTGTGTGTGTGTGTGTGAAGTGACATTTTCGTAGGCGTATGCTTTATCAATAAACATTAATATTTTTATTGAGAGCTATATAATAAGGAGCAACGCCTGATATATATATATATATATATATATATATATATATATATATATATATATATATATATATATATATATATATATATATATATGATTTTTCCTTTCGACTGACTGAAAATATGAAATTCATTGATTTGAAAGTTAAAGGGTGAATAAGTCATTTTCTTCAGTTACTATTAAAATGAAAATTGTGTCTATGTTTAAGGATATGTATCCGTTATACTGACTTGTTAGATTTATACTGCTTAATATCAATGGCATTTGTTAGCTAAACGTTGAGTATGAACGTCTCTTTTTCAGAATCGCTGGACATATAGAAATTAATGTCCCAGTATCAACTGTCGGCCCCAGAACATTCGACAAAACTTTGCTATTTTGCAGTCAGCAGAGCTTGCGGCTAGATGATGTATCTCAAACAAATTGGAAGAACGTCAGTTCCAATAATACAACATTGAACAATAGATCAGAAACTCCTGGACTACTGTCCTTTCAGAAGGTTTTGTTAGAAATGGAGTTGCCTGAAAAGTAACAGTAATGTTAATCACGACATCCCTGTTTCAATATTTAAAAAATGTTTTACTGAAGATTTCCTTGATTTGACGAAAGTAAGGCTATCAATTAACTTAAGTGACAAGAGCAATACAAATATGATAACGGTCGTAATATTTGTTATACTCTCATGTGCGAATAACAGATTGTTGAACACATTGTCTCTTCTTTTTTAATAGACGATTTATCGCTTCGTGAAGATGAAATGATAGAGTGATGAAATAGGTTCATTAATTTTGACTTTGTTCCAAATTGTGTACTTGGATGAATGAAAGTGTGTGTGTTGAATTTTCTATCTGTTGTGAAATAAACTCAATTTGTCTTTTTATCATACAATACATGATCGGCTAACCTGTGGATATTATAGGCAAGGAACCAAATGAATAGGGCTTTGTCTATAAGGATACGACTTTGTATCTAGATATTACAGATTCCTTTGAAAGAGAAACGTTCAATATTCCATCGCATAATTTGGAAGACTTAATGCGGTATCACAAGTTGGAACTGGTACGTCAGCTGGTCGTTTGTTTAGGGGCTTGTAATTTAGTTTCAGTTTGTTATTCATTGGCTTTGCTTTTGTAATAGAATGTTTTGCATCTGTAAATCTTTAAATTTTTAGAGGTTATGTAAAATTACTGATATTTTATTTTACCATTTGTTTAGGCATATGTTATAACGTTTCACTTATTTATATGCGTGAAACATTTTAAGTCCATTGCAGCTTGTATCCATGTCATCATTAAAATGGATATCTGTCTTGTACATATCAATATATTATGCTTTGAAGCACTTACACTGTAATACAACTTATATACAAAAACTGGTTAATTTGTCCTTCTTGTTTATTTGTGTCCACAGTCTAGTTTTATCTGGCATTATGCGGAAGGCAAAGCATCATTATCCAAAATCTTAATTTGAAAATAAAATAGCAACTAAGTCTTGAGTGGCCTGGCGAAGAAGAAAACATTGTTGTCGACAAGCAAATCTTTTATTGCATCTGCTCGCAAAGTTAAAAATTTTGATTGGATAATCTATAGTGACGCATATCTGTCAAAACTATAAGAAGAACATTGATTCCAGTATGCGTAGATTCTAACCGTAGCATTCTTTGAATAGTAAATGCCATATCTTGGAAAAGTAATTAATAATAGTTTGTCTTTGACGTGTTGACTTGATATTTGCGTTGGTTACTTAGAAACTGACTTTCTTCTTTTCTGTTAACTCTACGTAAATTTTAGCGTCCTTTTTTATTTTGTTGTCGTGATAGTTTAGTTTCTATTGTATTCTCTGGGTGTAGAATTATATATAATACCTTATTTTAAAACAGGTTTAATATTTTAATTCTATATGCAGCTTTTTATTTTCTTCTCGAAAAACAAACGTGACTTTCATTGACAATAAATTACAAATCAGAGCTTTGACAGGATATTCATTGTTATTTCAGATCTTTCTTTAACTTTTTAATCTTATTGTATCTTCATTCAAACAAGCTGTAACTTTTCTGCCCAATCTTTCACAACGAGTGTTCAAGACGTATCAATTAAAATGCTTGAAACATATGATCAATTAAGAAAGTTTGACAATTAGTCAATATATAAACTATTTTATATCATGAATGTAATTTATCTCAGAAGTCAAGATAATTAATGTATATTTGACACAGAACATAGGTTCAAGAGAAGTTACAAAGCTGAGGAATTCTCAAATATGCCTTATTACGAATAGAATTAAACTAACGTTCATAGCATGATTCCTAAACCATAACATTGCAAAGGCAAATGTATAACGGGGGCTTCGTCTTAGTAATGAACTGCGGCAAATATTAGGCTTCTCATGTTTACAATGCAAACTAAATGACTCTTGAGTGATGCAAAAACCAATATGAAAGGAAACTACAAATAATCAAGAAGCTGAGAATCGAAACTGGAAAAATGGTCCAATGCAGGACATGATACAAACGTACAACATTATCGGGGTATAACGTTGAAATAATCTTCAGAATGCATCTTTTACCTTTATAGAAACTTGTTAAATATGTTGCAAGTTATGTATTTTTAATCGTTTTAAACATTTAATATTATCATATTGTAGTTTGTGGTTATAAATATATTTTTGAAGCGTTATTGTGTTTAAATACCTCCTTTGGTTATTTGCTTTCTTTGAAATCGTTACCTAATACATTCTTTGTCTTTAGACAAAACGTCTGAAAGCATATTGTTACTGTTCCTAATAAAGACTATAAATGAAAAATAGCTGCCATGTTAAATCTAATTTAGAAGAGCACTGTGGATAGTATGATATAATTATTTCAATTGCCAAAAGGCACGTGGAGCTTTTCATATTAATTTTATATTGTAACTGTTTCATACGCAAATATATGTTTTCCTCAAAATATACACAGTTAATAGATGGACTATGACGTTTCTCTCAAAACTTGGATTTCCATCAAAATTGTATTTAATCTAGAAACACGTATTATTAATTAGAAATGATTTCCGTAGTAGTAAATATACACCTTCAATTGTTTGATAGTAACAAATATTGTAAACCTTATTCCTGTGACATTTCATTTACTATATTTTCTAATGTTTGACTGTGATATATAATCTTTTTATATTTCAATTACATTCGTTTGCTTTTCATAAAGTGTAGATTCAGGATTTTAATATATGGAGTGTAATAAACGTTATCTCTCTGACTTCATTTGCGTTTATAATCCTTTTACTTAAATTTTTTTATTCATTTTTAATTTAGGTGGATTCAAATTGGCCCTCATTGCAAAGACTTATTGTTGGAGTATTCAAGACTATATTTTATTATATATTTGTTCTCATTTGTGTGTCTCCGAGTGAGGTGAAGAATTATATACAGGTAACTTTTTGAGAGAGAATAAGTAATTTGTGCGATCCCCATCTTAGCTATTCGTGACATGTGGTAAATGACATTAATGCCATATCGGAGATATCTTCTTCTACATGGACGAAATTTGGTACAGTGTGTGTACTTCACATTAGGAAATTTATTTTAAACTAGATTTAATTTTATTGTCCAAAATGTCTGTCTTCATTCTTAAAATAACTTATCTCTTTTGTGGCCTAGTGGTTAGATGTGTGAGGTCGCGGGTTCCAACGCCGGCCGAGTCATACCAAAGATCTTTTAAACAGCGATACTAACAGCTGCCTCGCATGGCAATCGTCTTTACAAGATTAGTGCTAGGACTGGTCTGTCTGTTTTCAAGATAATGTGCCTGGGTGGAATGATGTGTGATACTGGGTGAGATGCTACATGTCTGCGGCATGATGCCCGAATGCTATAAATCATTCTTTACTGCCGAAATTCTTGACATGATAGGGATATTGCTAAGAAATTGTTAAATCTACTTTTAAAATCCAAATCACTCATTTAGACATATACACCAGATACAAGGGCCTCGAATAGCCGAGTGTTCTAAAGCCCTCTCCGTTACAGATGGGTTCGAGTCTCAGATTTTTCTTGTGTCGGTGGTTCTCTCTGGGGTTTTCGCTGGAGTCTTAATCCACCATTAATACTGGCCAACATGTATAGCCTATCGTGTGCTGAAACATGGGGTTAAACCCTACAACAACAACAACAAAAACAGCAACATCATATACAAGTTTGATAAATCATTAGAGCATAGGACACGATCCATACGTGATAATGTTCATACGTACAATACAAATAAACATATTCTTTCTAGTAAATTAAAAATCATTTGAACTGATAATATTATTCGGCAATAAAGATTTGGTTTGTCACAAGAATACGGATGTATTTTGCCTGGAACGATGAGTAACATTGTACCGAAAAATATAAACTAAGTTAGAAAGACTTATCTACCATTGAACTTTGAATCTTGGCTTGTATTGCTTGTTGTTGTTGTTGTTGCGTTTAACACCATTCTGCATGGCGGTCAGTATTAATAGTGGAGGAAAAACCCAGCAAAACTCCCAAAGTAACCACTGACCCACGAGAAGCTACTGACAATCTTTCTCACATACCTACATTGGCCGAATCTGAGATTCGTACCCATGCAGACAGATTTGCTAATGTTTGATGTTTTCGTTAATAACGTTTCGATACATGAAGCCGAATTATATTGTACCTACGAAAGTAAACAGGTACATGCAGACTTATGTATGTAAATCTGCTGAAAAGAATGACGTCGCATACTGGGCACGTTCATATTGTTCATAATAATTTATTTGTATGCATTGAAAAGTTATATAACAACACACGGTTGTAATGTCAAACAAGAAAAAAAATCATAAACATATATAAGCGTTCAGTAAAGTGCAGAAATAAAACGAAGCGTAACTAATTTTAATAAGTGACATCCACGGAATGAAGACGTGAAGTAATTTATGTAATTCTATATTAAAAACAAGTCTCATTCCAGAATAGGTAAGGTTCTCTCTTATTAAATACTGCGCAATTTACGTCATTATCAATATCTGTAGTTGACCATGACAAGCTGTAAAAACGGTAACTATAATTTCTCACATAGACTCTCAGTTGTAAAGTATCAGCTACTGAATCAAGCATAGTCATGGTAAGGACATAATATAATGTGTATTTCCAAGTGCAATCATATAACGCATATGAAATTTAATCGATTATTGTTTAGAATATATATGAGTTTAATCAATTATTGTTTAGAATATATATGAGTTTAATCGATTATTGTTTAGAATATATATGAGAGAGACAGAGAGAGAGAGTGAGAGAGAGAGAGAAAGAGAGAGAGAGAGAAGTCGTTGATTGATATATCATGGGAATTTGCCCTTTATTTTGGATTTATGACATATAAGCAAATGGAGATACCCTGAAAAATTTAGCTTGCATAGTAGATAGAACATGCACCATTTTGTAAAGTATTCTACAAACCAATCCGCTTTTCATCTGATTGAATCATTTATAGAAGAAAACTAATGTATGTCGACGAGGAAATGAGAAAGCAGAATATTGTCTCCTATTGGAAAACATATCAATAAAAATTATACTACACATTGTATCAACATTTCGCGTGAAAATGATTTTTAGAGTACGTTTGTTTAACGGCATTAGATCGCGTATCAGACCTTACAATTAAGCTGCTTGCATTTACATTCCTCGTGTTAATTACATCGGGTGATTACACTTACCTTTAGCAAATGTCCAGGTTATATACACGTTGAAATAGAAACAAAAGGCATTTTGATTTTGTCTGCAAGAAAACTTGGTAGTTTAGTTTACCTTCTAAACCATATATCATGAAAATATGATGTAAGCATATGTGGCTATGTCTGTTTCGTGTGTTATATATAATCCGGAAGCAATATATCATAACATATACCGTGAATACAGTTTGCTAAAAATCAACAGTTGCTGATGCGACAAAGACGACAAAATAATATATACTATATTTATGTAGGTTGCATGAGTAATATTGACTGTACGGTTGGGTTGATCTTTATAAATGAGCCCAAGTAGTGGCGTACTGCCAAATAAAGATTTGTAAGATGAATGGATTTCATCTTCATTCTCGTTTTATCAAAAACATTGTAACTAATGAATATACGTTGGATTTTTTTAAGATTGCGAAGATCATGTTTCTGTGAAAATGTTAGATTTCTCAATTACCCGAAGCAAGATGCTATTTTAATAACAACTTTCATTTTCCTGATCAACATGAACCCTCTCTGAAGAGTAAAAATCGACTTTGCTGGAAAGAAAGAAAGAACGAAATGTGTTCGAGTAAAAACAATTATCTTCACCCTTTGGACTATCCACGCAAATAATATTACGAAATTTGTTTTACATTTTAACTAGAATACGAATCTTTAAGCCAGGATTTGTTGTTGATATCCCACATTAAAGTTCTCTTGAACGCCAACAATATAACCAAAGACAACAAATATAATATGCTACGTACTTGCCATATTGAATTCATACAAGCAAACAAACACACAGATTACGATCTTAGTATGCCCAATACAAAACAATTGTATTGTAAGGTGTTAGGAGTTTAGTCTCAAATAAACAATGTAAATCAAAGTGGAAATAATAAGCTTTGTACAATTTAATAAATATTGTTTTCCTTGGAAAAAAGATTGAAAACTCGGAAACAAAATAAAAGTTATAAGAAATCCAAAAATAATCCAAGAAAAATCTACGTTTATTTTAAATGAAGTAGTCCTGGTAATAAAATGTTCTAATATATTCAAGTTCGAGTAATTCTGCAAAATCGAAGATCGAAGATGATGGTGTAGTTCAAGTCTTTCTGGAAAATTCAAGATGGAAGACGATGACTTATGCTGAAGTCTGTTTGGGGTTTATATATATAGTTTCTGTATTGGAAATCTGAATATAAGTTTGATAAAATGCACTCGTCCAATAATTACGTACGAGCACATACAATACTTCCACAGTATTCCTTTAAAATCCAAATGAAATACAGTATTGGCAAAAATCAAAAACTTGGCTGCTACAAAAGAAAATTACTTAGCATCATTTACGAAAACCCATCATTGTTAATAGTTTATTTAAAGCAAACGTTATGTCATATTCATATACGCCGTTACTACACAGTACCCAAATTACGGAATCACGATACAATGAAAATGAGTCAGGTGATCGTTTTTATACCCTAACGCCAATATAGCCTAAACAATTGCTATTAAACGAGCTCATGAGGTTTTGTTCATTTCATTTGTGTTTGGGTGAATTTAATTGATTGTCAGTTGTCTTAATATATCTCACTTTCTTATTAATATCCATAGTATACATTATACATTACGGTATATTTCGTGAACACTATTGACTGTACAGTTATAGAAGCATCTCATTGTAGGTATTACCTACGACGGCATTAGTGCTTTACTCTTAGAAAGAACAGAGTAGCGTCCCCTAACTGCATACTAATCATATCATATAATGAACAGATTATATGGAAGTCCTGACCAAGATGTTAATTTTACGACATTACGTGCTGGGTATGGAAACGTCAAATTCCGTTTAAAACTGCAACGCCCTGTTTGCATTTTGCCTCTCAAACCCACAACACTCAACAGCCTAAGTTTATCTAAACAGCAATATTATGTTGTTACTGATCTCTTGATTAACCGAAGATGTCATATTTAATCTTGATTTTGATACGCAATCATGAACAAACTTTCCCATATTTACTTTATTCTGTAGAGCTTCTGAATCGTCAATTTCGACGGACGGACAGAGAGACAGACAAGATAGATAGTTAGATAGATAGATAGATAGATAGATAGATAGATAGATAGATAGATAGATAGATAGATAGATAGATAGATAGATAGATAGATAGATAGATAGATAGATTGACAAATAAATAATTGATTGATTGACATATTTTTAACGGCGCATCAACACTCTAGGCTTTTTAGCGCCATACAATAAGTTGAATGTATACGTGTTTAAAGATACTAAATGTTTTAATATCGACCAGCGATATAAAACGACCAAATAGTTCAAAGTAAAATGGTAAGATGTTAGTAACAGTAATATATGAAGCTTCCGAATCAACGGGAGATGTACATGGTGTATGTTAATGACGACATATGAAAATGATAATGACAGATAAATAAATAAATAAATAAATATATATATGTATATATATATATATATATATATATATATATATATATATATATATATATATATATATATATATATATATATATATATATATATATATATATATATATATATATATATATATATATATTAGAAAAGTTTGTTCTAACCCAACTTGTATCTCATATGAATTCAAAACAGTCTTTTGGCAATGTACAGTCTGCATATCGCCCTTGCCACAGTACTGAAACTACTCTTCTGAAAGTATTTAATGACTTTCTCTCTGATTTGGATAGTGGACAGATTACAGTCCTCAGCCTCCTGGATTTGTCTGCAACATTTGATACAATAGACAATGATATATTGCTTTACAGTCTCCAGCATGTATTAGGCATTCAGAATAAGCCTTACAGTGGTTCAAGTCCTATTTAGTCAACAGAACACAAATTGAATCTGCAAAGGGAATAAATTGCAGCCCAGTTAATCTATGTGTGGTGTTCCACAGAGATCTGTTCTTGGACCTCTTCTATTCATTATATACACTCAGACGCTCTCAAGTGTCATACATCAGTACCCAGTGTCTCACCAGTTGTACGCTGATGACACGACACCCAATTTGAATTTGAATCAAGTAGTATCAACCGGTTCGAACCTGCTAGAACAGGTTTGAACAGGCTGGAACGGGTTTGAACCGGATATAACCGGTTTCAACTAACCGAAACTAACAAAAAAGTGTCCATTTTTTCATCAGATGTACTAGGAGTAAGCCGGTTCTAACCGGTTTAGAACTAGTATCAAGCAGTATCAACTAGTCATAACTGGTCAGAGAAGTTTGTAACCGGTTTAAACCGGTTTCAGTCAGTTTTTACTAACCGAAACTAAGACAAAAGTCCCTTTTTCATCAAATGTACTACAAGTAAATCGGTTCTAACCGGATTTGAACTATTATCAAATAGTATCAACTGGTTAGAATCGGTCTGGTCCGGTTGGAACCGGTTTTATCCGGTTTTGAAACGATTTTACTAACCAAAACTATGAAAAAATTCCGTTTTTTAATCAAATTTCATAGGAGTAACCCGGTTCTAACCGGTCATGAACTAGAATCAAGTAGGATCAACTAGTAAGAACCGGTTCAAACTGGTTTTAATCGGTTTTTACTAACAGAATCTAATTTTTAAAACGTCAATTTTTTCATTAAATGTAGTAGGATTCAACCGGTTGTAACCGGATTTGAATTAGAATGAAGTAGTATAAAGTAGATAAAACCGGTCTGAACTGGATTGAACCTTTATAAAGACGTTTTAACCGGTTTGACTAACCGAAACTGAGAAAAAAGTCTCTTTTTCAATGAAATGTCCTAGGAGTTAAACGGTTTTAACCGGTTTCGAACTTGAATTAAGTTGTATCATCTAGCTGGAACCGGTTGGAACCGGTTGAACCGGTAGAAACCGGCTTTGACTGGTTTTTAGTTACTAAAAGTATTTTTAAAATGTCCCTTAGCTTGTATCAACTAGTTTTAACAGAAGAGAACCGGTTAAAACCGGTTTCAATCGGTTGTCACTCAACGAAGCTATTAAAAAAGTCCCTTTTTCATCAAATGAACTAGGAGTAAACCGGTTCTAACCGATTTTCAACTAGTGTCGACAGTATCGACTAGTTAGAACCGGTAAAAACCGGTTGGAACGGGTTGGAATATTTTGAACCAGTTATAACCGAAAATAATATAAAGAATCAATTTTTTCATCAAATGTACGAGAAGTAAACCGGTTCAAACCGGTTTTGAAACAGTACCAAGTAGTATCAACTAGACAGAACCGGTCAGAACCGGTTTTTGAACCGGATGGAACCAGTTTAAATCGTTTTTAACTGTTTCAAGTAACCAAAACAAATTTTTAAAAATCCCTTTTCTCATCAAATGTACTAGAAGTAAACAGGTTCTAACCGGTTTTGAACTATTATCAAGTAATATCAACTAGTTAGAACCGGTTATAACCGGTTTGAACGGAATCGAACTGGTTAAAACAGGTTTTAATCGTTTTCACTAACCAAAACTAATTTTGAAAAGTCCTTTTTTCATCAAATGTTCTAGGAGTAAACCGGTTCAAACCGATTTCGAACTAGTTTCAAGTAGTATCAACGACTCAGAACCAGTTAGCACCGGTTGGAAACAGTTGGAACAGGAATAAACCGGTATTAACTGGTTTATACTAACCAAAACTAATAAAAATGTCACTTTCTTCTTGAAATGTACTAGGAGTAAACCGGTTCTAACTGATTTTGACCTAGTGTCAAGTAGTATCAACGTTTAGAACCGGTTTCAACAGGTTTGAACCGGTCTTATTCGCATTTAACTAGTATCAAGTAGTATGAACTAGGTAGATCTGGATAGAAACGGATTTAACCGGATGGAACTGGTTTCAATTAGTTTTGACCGTTTTTGATAACTGAAACTAATTGTAAAAAATCCCATTTCTTCATCAAATGTCCTAGAAGTAAACCGGCTACAACCGGTTGTGAGAAAGTATCAAGTAGTATCATCTAGTTAGAACCAATTAGAGCAGTTTGAACCGGTTGAAACCGGTTAAAACCGGTTTTCGTAAGATTTTACTAACCGAAACTAGTTACAGAAAATCCCGTTTTCCATGAAATGTAATAGGAGTAAACCGGTTCAAAAGGGTTTTAAACATGCATCAATTAGAATCAACTAGTGAGAACATGTTGAAACTGAAACCTATCTTGAACTAGAATCAAGTAGGATCAACTAATAAGAACCGGTTGAAACTAGCTGTTGTTATGAGCCAGTCTAGAGTTGACCGAGATGAAGTTGTTTTATTTTTCTCAGGAGAAATACTTTGTTTTAAAAACGAGTAACAAAATAGATTTGTGTAGTTCGTAGAATTCTCGGTGCTGCTATAAATAACGTTCCAATATTTTCTGAAGACTCAAATATATCATTCGCAAATATTAGAAAGGAAATTTAAACGATATTATCATGTAAGCTTTTTTACAAGACTTCGTTGAAACTTTCCAACCTGTAATGAAATCGCATATTATTTCTTCAGTACTTTGTTGACTTTTGAGGTAAAACTCGTTGATCAAGACAAACATTGAAACGATTGGAAAACAAAATCTGAATATGCCATAAGTGGAATTCCTGAGATCGTTACAAATAATCTGATTAAAATCCTACACGGGTCAGATTAGCAACATATTATACACCATATGATCAGGATTCTCAACATGGTCACATCAGAACAACAAGCGTGTATAGGCTGTCTGTACTTAGTGTTCGTAATTCAAGATATTTACTACGTATCCCTGTGGTCAATCAACCGATGATTTAGCTGGAGTTGTGTCTATCGTATTAAATAAAGGACATGAACAAATATTTATTCTCGAAAGAATTAAAATATAATGAACACATGAATCGAAATGATTAAAATTTGGTACAATCAAGCACGTGAATGGCAAAGAAAATTAAAAGACACTTGTAGATTAGTATGCACAATAAAATGAAATATCGTAGACATGTGGTTATTGTTAATATAATTGTTTTTTTAGCGTCTGCTGTTGGAACCGGCGTGTTTATATCAACAATATAAATAATGGCAACAACGATTGCTGTTATTGTAATATTATTGCAATAAATATGTAATTAAACAATTGCAAAATTGCTTGATTATATCATAAAGTAACATACAAATTATCCTCGTTGTTATCAACGAACATTAGTGTAATATAAGATTTTGAGTTCACGGAGATTAAAATTTACAAACATGCAATGCCAGTGATTAAATTAGAAAATAAGGATTTTAAAAACAAAATGACATGGCCCAGCGAGTTATTACAACAAACCGGTACAAAACGACAGCAATGATAGTAAACTAAATTAATCCAGAATTTAGTGTTAACTTTTCAAATTTAATTTCAGTGAAAGATGTCACACTAGCACAATTACGAGTATATTATAGTTGGCAAAATATCAGATCAAAATCTTTTTGGTGGAATACAGGCAAAAAATCGCTCTTATAGACAAATAAACATACAAATGATGGAAGCCCGAATTGGACTGTTGTTTTTTATTCCTACAGATCGGACATATTAGTGATGAATTTCAAAAAAAAATCAAATCAGTAATTGGAAGAGCAGCAACAACAGATATAATATTCGACGAACCAACATTATCATCCAAGATAGAGAATATTCTCCAGATTACGTTGTAAATATTTATCAGTCATCAACCAGATGTGTTTTATTTAGGTTGGCTTTAAATCCCGCCAGAATGTCAAGGACCACCAGATTCATAACGTGGGGATTTTACAACTGACACAATATATTTATAAAACTTCCAGAATATCGAATTTGGTTCCTTTGGAAACGTCCTAATGAGGAATAAAATGTTTCGTCTCATGGTAAAAGACTTCCTAAATTAAAAATTACCGTATACAGTCTTGATTATGAAACGAAAAACACAATCATTGATAAAATATATATTGATAATACTTGGTTAATTAAATGTATGAATTCTCTAGATCACTTATAGATATGCATACTTTGTTTTCGTCTCTATCTCAACATTACAACGTCGATACAAAATAAATTATTGAAATAAATACAAGATCAAAACAAAGTTACATCCGATCTCGAATTAAAAATTATTGCTGAATTTACTAGTGGTGATAAAAGGCTTACTTCTTTCTTAATATACCTTCTGAACCGATATCAATGAAACAATTATTAACTAGACATTATAAGATAGCTTCAGAAGATATACAAACATTTATCCTACCAATATCTAATGCCGACGAACCAAGAAAGTCAGTCAACGATCATATTAATGAATATTTGCCTAAAATACCCGAGTCATGGAAACAAGTAGCTTAATCAGCAGATTTTCGCAAACATAACACTCATCCATACAGTGGATGTCATTGTATTCCATCAGGCATATTTATTATTTGATTGCAGTTAATAATGTATGTAAAGTAATTAATGGCAGCTATCAAATAGATCTTTCACAAATCAAATCAGGCTCAACAAGGATATATTCTATATAATTTTACTCTGCAAGTACCACCTGGATATTTGATTGTACAAAAACTTATTAATCCTTTTTTATCTACGTGGTCACAATCTGTAATTATCATGAATGAATTTCAAACTTACTGATCAAAGCGGACAATTAATTGACGTCAGAAAAAAAATTGAATTTAAATTTTTCTGTCAAATCTTAACGATTTTACAATTAGCCAAGAAGTATGTTATATAATGTACCAAAATGTGAGGGTTTTCATGCCTGACAAGGGAGAGATACTTGAAAATGTCATCAGAACAATAACGACACCGTCTCCAGTAAACACAGAATAAGTAAGGGTTGACATAGTGATGAATATGGTTACGAAGCATTTAATTGACATAGGGACAATTAAATCTGCTGCGACGAGGACATGTTTCTATGATCACGTGTGATAGAGATCAGATATTGAATTATGTACATTCATACATTGAACTCGATGAACGTAAAAACAATTTTCTCGTATCTTAAAAGATCAAAAACAATTACAATATATAAAACAATACTTTCTTACGGATCCTGGCTAAACATTTTCTCACATGTGAAGTTATTACTACAATCGCTGTCAATATGTGATATCATATTTTTTTAGTTTTCTCACGCGAGTGCTTATAATAATCTTGTTGTCACTTATTTGTCGTATAATTTTGATTTTGACAATTGCGATAAAAAGAGGTACGAAATTTTCTACTTATATATTTTTTACTGATATGAAAGATAATAACATAATCTCGTGTATCATTTTCGTCAAGCGATATTCAGGTTGTGTAATCAACCAAACACAACATCCCGACTACACAATAAAGATTTATACTCACTTCTTCTTTCTTTCTCTCACATTCAGCTT
The DNA here is from genome assembly GCA_030141615.1 of Unio pictorum. NCBI lineage: Eukaryota > Metazoa > Mollusca > Bivalvia > Unionida > Unionidae > Unio > Unio pictorum. The sequence goes on along the minus strand of JARLTB010000020.1, from coordinate 13,079,952 downwards.
CAGTCGAACTAGAGATGGAGAAATTATGGCTGCTTTCACAGTCAGTTATTTTACAAAAACCCACAAGTTTCGACAACATCCTAGATAATCATGTGATCAAGTCGTTTGAGGAAACCTGTCATCACTTTAGAATATTCAAGAGAATAAAGCGTTTCAGCTATTTGAATCGTTCCAGACGTTAAGGTTTTCCCCAAAATGTTTGAATATAAAGTCAATGAATCGCTCTCTCAGTCAGTGAAGTGAACATGAGGTAAACAACATCTTTCTTGAAACCAGGGGTGTTAATTATTACGTAGATGGCTACATGTTTACAGATCGAAAAATAACTATATGTGCGCGTTTTCTACCTTTTTTCGCTTGCAAGCTAGAACCGTACATTATGCTTCTACTGTTACTTCACTGATATTAATTTTGAAGTAGATGGTTAATGTACTACATAATTATCTCCCTTCCCTCATGTCAATGATGTTTAACAAGGGAGGTAACCCCTAAACCACTCTTTCAAAGAGTCTAAAGTTAACTCCCTTACAAAATACTGATTAATATATCAGAAAAAGATATATATATATATATATATATATATATATATATATATATATATATATATATATATATATATATATATATATATTAGAAAAAGTCTTGAACTGAAAAAAAACAGCTGTATCATTATTTAGAAAATGATTATATTCATTCAAAAAATGAACTTAGATTAAAAGTTTAATAAATATTAGCGGTATAGTACATAATTACTCAAGCGGAAATAACTTAGCTTGACAATAATCTCCAACAATAATGGAAATTATTCTTTTGCTTATATTTTAAGAGAAATCAGATTTGGTAATAGTTTTTACGAAATATTGTATCGAACGCGGGTTAATATCACACTATCTCCCAGCTGAAATTATTGATTGAAATACCTGCATAATTTCTTCACCTGTCTCCGTATTCGCTGATTTAAAAGCTCTCTTAGCCACTGTATTGTTTTCTTCATATTTACGGGTAACACCTAACATACTGATTGCTGACTGTGTGATAGCACTCAGATTAGATAAATTATTATTAAGTTTTGCCCCATCAATATGAGCAATCACAAGATAGTCTTTTAGTAACCCCTGGAAACATTCGCATATGAACATATGGCAAGATATCTTTTCTTCTTATCAGTAAATCTTAGATGACCTGTATTACTGAAATCAACGACAGTTTTTTTTAGTCAATAGTGTCTGATACTACTACTTCTACTACTACTACAATCATAATAATAACAATAATAATAATTTTTTTGTCTGATAATACTAATACTAATACTAATAATAATAATGAAAACCTTGTAATACGCGTAGAAGCTCTAAGCGCTTTAAAAGATCTATAGTGATATGACTACAAAAAATTCCAAACCCCCAAAACAAACACGATGAAATTGGAAAACAAGAAATGCTGAAAATATTTAAGGAGAAAACATAGTTGGGTCTTTATGTTTGTTCTTACAGTCGACAAAAGTGAGTTTTAAGAGCCCTCTTGTAAGGGATCACTGTGTCTTTGTGTCTAATTTCAGTGGGCAATTCATCCCACGTTGCTGGGTTCTGGTATGCAAAATAATGTTGTCCGTATGACTTCGTATTCATAGCGGGAATAATGAGCATACAATTATCAGAAGAGAAACGTAAATATATTGCTGGTGTGTACACATGGGTGAGGTCGGACAGGTATGCTGGACTGGAATCCTTCAGTGAAACGTAGCATATAGAACAATTTTTGTGTTTGATTCTGGATCGAATGGATAACCAGTGTAGTGTATATAGCCCTGTTTAATAAGGGTTGTTATCTCCCCTGATTTATTACTTCCCTTTGCATGCTCTTCACAAATAAAAATAAAATTGACCTGTTCCCAAAATTTTGGGGAGCAAAAATGGTACACACAAGGTTAGCAGAGACTATATATATATATATATATATATATATATATATATATATATATATATATATATATATATACATACATATATTTATATATATATATATATATATATCTATGAATGAATATATATACATACATATATTTATATATATATCTCTATGAATGAATATATATACATGCATATATATATATGAATGAATATATATATATATATATTTATACATACATACGTACTTAATATATATATATATATATATATATATATATATATATATATATATATATATATATATAGATATATATATATATATATATGTAAATATATATACATAGGCGAATATACATATATATATATATATAGAGAGAGAGAGAGAGAGAGGATTATATGTACATAAATATAGAGGAATATATATATGTATACATATAGAGGAATATGTATATTCATTATATATATATATATATATATATATATATATATATATATATATATATATATATATATATATATATATGAATGAATATATATACATA
>JARLTB010000020.1:13025000-13075000 GCA_030141615.1 Unio pictorum | reverse complement strand
CTAAAAGAGAGAGAGAGAGAGAGAGAGAGAGAGAGAGAGAGAGAGAGAGAGAGAGAGAGAGAGTTTAATAATCTATACAGTAAACTCTGATTACATATATATCGTGTTACTGAGAAAACGCGTGTAGGTTGAATGTGCGCATATATATATATATATATATATATATATATATATATATATATATATATATATATATATATATATATATATATATATATATATATATATATATATATATATATATATAAAGGCCTGTTAGGGTTGTGGTTCCCATTAATTTTGGTTCCCATTAATTGTGGGTTCCCATTAAGTAGGTATAATGGGTAGTTAGGGTTGTGGTTCCCATTAATTGTGGGTTCCCATTAATTGTGGGTTCTCATTAAGTAGTATAATGTGTAGTTAAGGTTGTGGTTCCCATTAATTGCGGGTTCCCATTAAGTATATATAATGGGTTGTTAGGGTTGTGGTTCATATTAATTGTGGTTCCCATTAATTGTGGGTTCTCATTAAGTAGATATAATAAGTAGTTAGGGTTGTGGTTCCCATTAATTGTGGGTTTTCATTAAGTAGGTATAATGGGTAGTTAAGGTTGTGGTTCCCATTAAGTAGGTATTGTCACAATAATGTTGCTTTTCAGAGTGGTAGTAGTATAGACCATTTCATGGAGACTTCGACGAACTTCGTAATTTGCTCGGAATTTTTATCACGTGGCGGGTGATCAGCTGACCGCAATGGCCACTCGATAGGTGGTGGGCAAAATATGGCGGACGCTTCAGAATCAGCATCAATTTTCAAACTACATCAACATCGTTTATCGAGTTGGAAAATGCGTATTCAACTGCTATGCTGCCGCAGATATTGAGGAAATTTAATATTGGAACCATCCTGTCTTATTTTCTGGAAACCAGTGCGGATTTGCAAGCCATACGAGAGAGCAGTTTTGAGTTGTTTGCATCTGGACAAGTACATGTAAGTAAGAAAATGGTGTCGAAGTAAACAAATTTAATCCTGACAATCAAAGAGCAGGTTATTCAATCTATTTATATGCATCCGAAACGTCACTGTAATAAGAGAATTTATAATTTTGTTTTTGAAAGTCTGTGAATAATTTACATGTAAATTTTGTTTTTGAAAGTCTGTAAATAATTTACATGTAAATTTCAGTCATTTAATTAGCTCCACTTGCTGGATTTGGAAAAAGCTGAAAATATCGGCGTCACCGGTATTCGATCTCTATAACGTTCACGGACAAGTACAAAACTATTTATCAAGTCGCAATACTAATACATGTAAAATTATATCTTTATGGCAGATGATGGAATTTAATGCCACATCCTTGATTGCAGCGACTTTTGCAACCTCTGACGATACAAGTAGCGGGTTTTCCTTAACGTTTTATCTCTGAAATATTTCTAAACAACAAGTTAAAACCTATCTTTCGTTTGTGACCTTGCTGAACTTAAAACAATAATATTGTCAAAGACTTATTGATGAGGCAATGCTGATTTCAATATGAGTAGCTAAAATGTTTACTAATTTGAGATATTTAATTTACAATTGTGCATGGAAATCAATGCAATTGATCTCAACTGATTAATGACCATCACTATACGTACTAAACCTTTACCATCCACACGCTGTTTATGATCTGTTTGTTGTTTAAGAATTAATTTGCGATGAAGACACAAAATTACTGCTTTCAAAACATAAAATGTATTCTCCAATCATTCCCAAAGGTCAGGGGCTCCAAGTTGCCGAGTGGTATAATGCGCTCTCCCTTACGGATCACTGCCATCTCATCTCTGTGTGGGTTCGAGTATCGGATTCGTGGGTCTTTGGTTCTTCCCAGGGTTTTCCTGTGATACCACTACATCTAAACATGTTTCCGATTTGATTTATCCCATATTTCAAGTGAGCTGCCCATACAACGCATTGTTACAAACATAAGTATTATCACTTGACCGAGTGGTGTCAAACCCTGTCGCGATTCCCGCTGGAAGTCATATGTTTTCCCGAAATTTCCAAAGATTTCCATACAATTTGAGTTGTAAACTGGAAAGCCAGACGTGTCTGTCTTTATATACTAAATTTTGCTCTAATCAATTCGAGACCACAGATAAAACAACTTGCAAAAAGTCCATCAGCCGCACATTTGAAATTAGACACAAAGACACAGTGGTCCCTTTTATGAGTGCTATTAAGACTCACCTGTTTCGACTGCGGGGACAAACTTAGCGACCTTATCATGTTTTGCATCTTATATGTTTTCAGCATGTTTTTATATTTTCCAAGTTCATTGTTTTTGTCATTTGTTGTTCTGTAGTGTAGTCATATCATTATTGATGGTGTAAAGCGCTTAGAGCTTCGTCCGATTAGGCGCTATACAAAGTCGTCATTAATATTATTATTATTAAAATTGATGCAGTTGGATACAAATCACCATGTCCAATTCGCCATTGATGCAGTAGGATGCAAATCACCATGTCCAATTCGACATTGATGCAGTAGGATACAAATCAGAAAATAAGAATACTAAAAAAAAAAAGATGTTTTCTTAGTTATAATATGACGTATCGGCCTTTAAACATTGTAGCTCTTTGCCTACTGGAGGTTATTTTATGAATTTTGTGCGAATCATTGTCTCCAACTCAAACATATTTACATCTATTTGCAGCTAATAGTGCGACCATTAGCTAACACTAGTCCTTAAGGTTTGTTTCATTCCTTATATTCTAAGAGGCAATTATAGTTCGTTCCACACAGCAATTGTTGGATAATATTTGAACAATCTTTAGCTCAGTGAAATTTTAAGTGAGCATCCTTAAACGTAGCCGAAAGTAATTTGATTTATGCACAAAGTATATCATTGCATCAACATAGAGCATAATTGACTGGTCTGATACATCAAGTTGTTCCGATGCTACCATGACTTGTGGAATAGTACATTTCTATTTTAAGGAGTTATCATCTCTCCTATTCAGCTACATTTGCATACAGTGGTCTTTTCTTTTCTACATTTATTTGCAGTATCAAATACAGATTCTTCACAGAATTTAGAACAAACATGGCATATTGAATGTACAAAGACCAGTCTTTTTAGGTATGCATTAGGCTGTCAATAGGACGTATGTATAAATCATACATACACAAAATAAATTCAGTAATATAGATACATTTGGAAATGTTAACATTTTAAAAAAAACATATACGGACATAATTTGTGATGCAATTTAGAGTATACTATACTGGCAACCTTAGCTGCAGCATCATGGGAAAGGTCCGTTTCTTTGTATCCTACTATAACAGTGTCACGGAATTGTATTAACCCTTTTATTTATTAAATACATGTACTCGAGTTTAGTTTTTGGAGTACAATGATACCCGAGGGTGATTGGTGTATATTGTGTAGTATTTCGAAATAGTGATTTCTGTCAATCCTATGCCGCACTTAATGTGGTAAGTGTTTGAGCAGCAGAGAGGGTGAACAGACCAACTTTTTATGCGTCAATTTAGCAACCCTGATGTTCCTCGAAATTGCTTATATAAGCCTCAATTTAGCTAACTGGGGCCTTCTCGAAATTGCTTAATAAGCCTCAATTTAGCAACCCTGATGTTCCCCGAAATTGCTTATATAAGCCTCAATTTATCCAACTGAGGCTTCTCGAAATTGTTTTTACAATGCGTCAATTATCCAACTGAGGCCTTCTCGAAATTGCTTAATAAGCCTCAATTTATCAAACTGAGGCTTCCTCGAAAATGCTTAATAGAATGGTAAAAAAAAGACGCCATTGTCGTTGGCGTTCACCCTCTCTGCTGCTATACGCTAACAATGAAAATCACTACGATTTCAACCGAATATTTGATCAAGTCCGACACGATATCTCGTCCGAGGGTCTGATAAATTTATCGTCACAAATCCGTGTGGGATTGATTGGGCGCGGCTAAAGAAATTTTTAAATTGATTATGATCCATATCGCCACCGCACCAAGCTTGCCAAATATTTCTAATAGTATGTGTATCAACTCCGTTAAATACACACAGCATATTGCAGTTATCTCTGATCACGTTTGGTATTTGAGTGTAACGTTGAGTAACATATATCACGTCGGTGTTTTTATGTCTGCCTCTGGAAAATATCCTAGCAGGATTCTTTTGATTGTCTAACATGATATCATCATATACGACTAAATTGTTAATACTTCCGTCGATGGAGTCAATGCTAGGTGCCTCTTCGATATCGGTTATAAACTCAATAACATCATCGCCGTTAATTTCTCGCGCGGTTTCGTTAAAATCTTTTAACACTTCATAGCATCGTTGATCGTCTACACTCGGAGCAATCAAATACAACTTATCCCACGCCATCCATCTCGTTATCAAATTAAGTAGCAATTGTGTTTTACCACTTCCAGATGGTCCGATGATAATCGCGCGAATAGAATTTGGTAACATTGCATGGTGTTTAATAGGTTCCAGTCGTCTCGTAGCTGAATAATCAATTACATTCATGTTGTTATATATAAATTATGGATCTATATTGTGTGAAATGTAAGACGCGTACTGGCACAAATGACTTGACGACGATTACAACGAAAAATAATCGATCAGCGCTTTCTGGCAAGTGTGTACAATGTAGTACAAAGAAATTTAGATTTACTTCCACGAAACCTTTAAAAAAAACGAGGAGGTGATAGTGCAGCCAAGTTAGCAAAACTCCCTGGAACACCGTGGGCAAAGTATCCAGGAGAAAAGCACCTTCCAGGATATAGCTACTGTGGACCGGGAACACGATTAGATATCAGACTTGATGATCAAAACCAACCCCGACCGGGTGAATATCCAATAAACGCTATTGATAAGGCGTGTCATGCTCATGATGTTGCTTATAAAAGCAGCAGTCTTCAACATAGACATCTCCCGGATGAAAAATTGGCTTCGTGGTTGATAAAATCCGCTATGAAAGGCAAATTGATGTTAGGTGCTGGTAATTAATAATATGGAATCTATTTATTATTCTCCGAGAGGATACTGGAGAGGCAAGGCAGCAATCAATAAACTCGCTAGCGCATCAAAGGTGAAAAAACCACTGCAGCGAACTGGTTATCTAAAGAGGCTATATGGCAAATTTATCTACCACCGCCTAAACGAATTAACTACTCGCATTTTGATGTTACAGGACCCAATGAAGTTCATCAAGCTGATATACTATTTTTACCACATGACAACGGTTACAAATACGCGTTAACGTTAGTTGATGTTGCGAGTCGATACAAACAAGCAGAACCACTGAAGACAAAATCATCACCTGAAGTAGCTTCTGCATTTGAAAGGATTTATCGACGAGGTCCACTACGCTGGCCAAATCTGTTACAAGTTGATCCCGGTAAGGAATTTCAAGGTGCTGTTTTATCAACAATGAAACATCACAATGTCACCATCAGACGAGGGCATACTGCACTACATCGCGATCAGGCAATTGTGGAACGATTTAATCGGACTCTTGCAGAGCGGTTATTTGGATATCAATACGCGAAAGAATTCATCCAGGATAAACGATCTCGTGAATGGGTTAAAAGATTACCAGGTGTAGTTACCGCAATCAATAATGAGATTACTAGAACAATCAACATGAAACCTAACAACGCGATTAAAGAAAAGTATATACCCGTACAACCACAAAAAGATTTCCGAGAACAAATTCTTGGTAGTAATGACACTGTAAGGTATTTATACGAACCAGGAGAGCTTGAGGGTGGTAAAAAAAGAGCTACTGATCCTATTTGGAGTGTCACCGTACATAAAATATCTAGTATAACACGATCAACTGGTGGAAACGCTAGCGTTTCTAGACCAGCAATCTATAAACTAGATTCAACTGCTCCTCAGCGAGGATTTACTCGACAACAACTACAGGTAATTCCCAAGGATACTCAATTACCACCGCGTGGTCTTAACTAGCACCCCCCAGAGGCATTGTGCTGGCACCCCGGCGTCTGTTGCACTCAAGACAAGTCAGCATAACGTTATCGTTGGTATGACCAATGCTGCTATTCTTTCTGTCTACGGTAAATTGGCGAGGATCTTTATCCGACCAACTCCAACGCATTATACAATTACAACTCGCGCAGTGATTATTCTGTTGTTGCTTCAATGAAATTATTAATTCAGCATCAATGTCAAATTTTCTATTATTTTTTTATCCTGTTGTTTATAACCAGAGAGTTTTTTTCTGATTATGTTCTTGACTCTATCAACGCTGACAATATCACTTATTGAAGTGTCATTATCGTCACTGACTTCGTCAACAACAATTCTTCGAAGCTGATTTATTCTTCGTACTCTGGATACTGCGAGATAAACTAAATTTGACCACTCAATGCGATTATCTACTATCCAAACAATTGTGTCTGTGAAAGTTAATCCTTGTGAAGAGTGTATTGTCGTTGCGTAACCTAACGTCCACGGGAATTTATCAGTACGCAATGCATCTTCGACGACGCTGATATCAACCAGCACAATATCATTTAACACTAAATTCTGCTTTTGTTGTTGTCCAGGAATGTCAACGAGGATATTTTGTCGTCGGGTATCTTTTGGTCTATAACAGAGCGGTATTGGAAGTGTTGCAAATTTACATTGATGCAATTCAAATAATTTCATCTGAAGTTTGTCTCTGACTATTTTTCTACTTGCGATTATCAAATCGTTTGGTCTCCACGTTTCCCAAAAATCATTCATGGGAGTTTCTGAAATTATTTCACGCGCTATTTCACATTGGATTCTATCCGGTTGTAATCTGATTAGTTGTTTAAACTCACGTAATACTTCATCTAGAGATCTAAAGTCATCATTAATCTCTTCGTAGTAATCAACGTGTTCTTTGAGCCACTCATGAGGAGGTTCACCTACAAATGGTGGTGGCTGACCTTGATCACCACACATAATAATTTTTGTATTTTTCGTTGACAGCCATTCAAGAAATATTTTTAGTACTTTCAACGGTACTGTACAAATTTCATCCCAGATTATCACCGGTGGAATAAATTTCTGTCCCATTCTTTCAGGGGTCCACTTATCGCCTTTCCATCGGAAGAAGCTGTGAAAAGTACCAGATTTTACATTTCGTTGTTTTATGTCTCTGGCAAGTTTATGAGTTGGTGTTAGCACAATCATATTTGTGAAATTTGTAGACTTTTCCATAGAATTTTCTATAGGGGTTTCCATAGAATTTTCTATAGGGGTTTCCGTAGAATTTTCCCCTAGGATTTGTCGTATGATTTCTTGTATCTGTTTTTGATCATCTGTAAGTTTTTCAATTGGTTTTTCAACGGATTTTTCAATTGGTTTTCTTTTCCTATGAAATAAATTAATTACTCGTGTTGTCTTTCCTGATCCTCCACAACCATTCAAATAAACGATTTTATATCTCGTAATCGGATATGATATCGGTGGTGCATTAGAAAATTCTGAACACTGGTTGCTTTTCAAATATTTATCGTCGTTGGTAACATCGGCAGATTTACAATACTCATGTAGCGTCTCCTTTTTAAATCGCCAACATCCCCACGATTCCTCTGGGGATGTGAATTCATCCACGTATGATCTGTATTTCTCGTGTATATACATCGAATCAGTAGCTACTCTAACCGCGGTATTAGGAAATCTATTTATCATCGAAAATAGATTAATAGTAGAATAACCGAGCATAGAACATCTCAAATGTGTGTACTGGGGACTATATCCATCACAATAGGTAACAATTGTACCCAATTTCTCACCATTGGATAGAAAAGCATCTTTACGAGTTACAAGTTTTCCATGTTTCGTTAAATTCGCTATGATAAAATCATATTTAGCGCTGTCTATGATCAACCGCGAAGAGTATTTTGCATTGTCATATCTTCCACCTTGAGTAAATTTACCAATTATTTTTCGTCCAAAATCTTTTGGTAGTCCATTTTCAGTTTCAAATAACTGCCTAGACCAATCCATGATTTGTTGTTCATTGAAAATCTCCGATTTTCCATCAGAAAACTGTTTTCGTTGTTCACGTATTATACTATCTAGATCGGGTTGTGGTAGCCAAACTTCTTTCTGAGCTCGATAGCATATAATTGCTTCGCTGATAATCAGCGATATCAGCATACCACTATCAATCATATATCGTAGTAACACTATTGGCATCCAGTGTTTTTCAGAGATATGTCTACCAATCCAAACATAACTACACGGATGTAATCCTGACGCTAATTCAAATGATACCACACAAGCGAATCCAGTTAAATCAAAATCAGGCAATGGACCATTAACAGAAACACGAGTCATTTCATGTGTGGGGTGTCCAAATCGTTTAAAATACTTAGCACATTCTCCATATCCTAGAAAACTCCCCGGATAACACGCGGATATATCAATTGAAATCATACCCTCGCGGTAGTATTTTGTATTCCACAGTCCTCCATGACCGAATTCAAGACAGCTTGATTTAACATCTTCGAGAAAATCACTTTGTGTTGGACGCCATGAGTTATTTTCTCGTGCAAAATGAACTACCACTGATGGAATCGTAAAACTATCCGTGAGTAGTTTTTCATGAAAATTATTCGAGTATTTTACAGCGGCTTTTTTCATCCTTGAGTGTAACGCTTCAGTGCAATATAATTCTCCATTAGGTCTTACAAATTGATCAAATCCTGATTCTGAATCTTCAGCGCTGCGAAGTAGCCACACTGACACAGGATCATCTTTACACAACGCATGAATAGCATCGAATAACCTCTCTTCGTGGAACACATCCTTACAAAATTCCCCGGGGATATATCTCACGATTCGTTCTCGTGGAAATATATTTACTGCAGGTGTCCACGCGTGTTTGTTATGATCAATAATTTCAATTGGAGCTCCTCGCGATTGATATTTTGGTTCGTATAATACTTCTCCGGTTATCGTCGCTACCGATATTGGAAATTTTAATGATGCTTCTAATTTGGTTATATCTTGAATTGTTGCCCTGCGCTGTTTCACTGTCAGTTCCCATTCGGTTATTTTCCTACGTCGCAGATCAGTTAGTTTATTTCCTCGGGATGCATTTGTGAAGTGTTCTATTACCCGTGTTGCTACACAATTGAGCCTTGACGAAGTCAACGGTGAATATTTCATAGGTGCTAGTTTTGCAATACTTGGCTTATCATTTAGCGGATATATTCCGTAAACAACTGCTGTTACAGGGTAAGATCTCTCGTAGTATGGTTTGTCAATTCCAGTTAGAATTCCTGGTTTGGAATCTCTACTCACAATGACAAATTTTTTATCTTTGAGAATTGGTTCAAATTTATCTCTGATAATCCATTCACCTTCGTCTTCGATAATGAATTTTATTCTAAAAAAATACCGTTTTCGAAGATGTGAGATTATCTCAGCTGCTCTTGCATCGTTCATAGTAGCATCGATTACGGGTACATTGACATCTTCATCAATAATTCGAAATGTCGACCACGTATGAGATGCTCCATCGCGCTTAAATTCATTAAAACAGTCGCTGATTTTACTCAACAGGGTTTTGTCATCTATTAGACTTTTTGGTATATTAGAGATTCTATCGAGATTAAATCTAGCATTTTTCCAAGGCGTAATTTTCGATAATCTCTTGAATTCCTTCATATTATAATTAAAACAAGTATTTAAATAAAAAAGTATTTTTATATAATGAATCATTGCAAATGGCTCATGATTGGATCAGTAACTACGTGTAACAAATCATGCAGAAATGAGTTCTGTGGGTATCATATGCAAAGTGTGAGAAATGGTTCGAAAGGTTCTCTTCCGTGCCTGTATTGTGGGGTAGGGGTTAGAGGTAAATCACAATTATGTATTAGTTGTGGTGGTAAGCGTTATAGAGAGTTGAAACGTTATTATGACAAAAAAAAATCAAAAATCCTGACTCTGTCAATGACGTCAACGACGTTGCCAACGGCAAAATCATAAAAACCACTCAGGACTACGTTCAGAGATTTTTAAATAATATATCTCAACCAAATAATGATTTAAACAAATAAAATATTATGTATATAAATGAACCAAGAATTTCAACGACATCCAGTGATCACCAACTACGAAGCGTCTCGTGATGGTGTTGTTAGACATTGTAAACATAAGAAATCTGTTGGGTGGGATAATGGTATGGGGTATTTGGGGTTTAACGCTGGAAAGAAAACTTATTATAATAATCGTTTCGTCTTCGAAGTATATAACGGATTGATCAAGGATGGCCTTGTTATTGATCACATTGATGGTATTAGGACTAATAATTCTTTATCGAATCTACAAGCTATCTCTCAGAGTGAAAACACCAAACGAGGTAGGACTGGGAAACACTCGAAAAATGCTAGACCAGTAAAGTCGTTTAATACGGCAAATAACGAGGATATAGTTTTTCAATCTTTGTATTCAGCTGGTAAGTATTTTGATATTTATCCGTCTTCTATTCAATGCGTTGCAGAGAATATAACCAAGACCGCTTTTTCAAAACGCTTCAATAATAGTATTCGATTTGTTTATGTATAATCGTATATTGTGAATTAGCGGAGATAACTCGCTGGTATAACGCGTGTGACAAATCACCAATGACAGAGTTACCGTTGGTGAATGCGGAGGTAGTTTTTGATTGGCTGTTATAATTGTCATAAATAATCAATTATCTGTTCGTGAAATCCTTCGTGAAATTGCAAAGCAATTTCCCTTTCAACAAAGGATTTTCATAGGAAACAAAATTGATCATGAAGTTTACAAATAATCGTATTATTTTTTTTAGTGTTTTTTACAAGTACTCACTATTAATTCTGCGCTGTCAATAATCAGAATTATACACAACAAGGAATTACAAGCACACATCGTTCTATTTAACTTCCTTGTAATGAGTGGTTATATACTACCTCATCTGTGTTATGTTTGGGCTTTAGCGAAGTTCAAGTGCAAACTCAAATCACACCGTCATACGTGGTGTGAATGTTATTATTGATATTCAAACCGGGTTGATTTTGAGGTTTGCTTTTGCACCTGAATGTAGAATAGCCCACGCGTCATCCATTGTCATTTCATTCATTGTAAATACCATTGTCATTTCATTCATTGTAAATACCATAATCTATTGTTGTGCCGTCGTCATCCATTGCATTGTATTATATACCATAATCATCCTATAATCTATTGTTGTACCGTCCTTAGTTAAGTTACTCGTATTATTGTTTGTGCCGTTCATTCGCCAAACGTACCCTCTTGTAGGTCAAACCCGTTATTTGACGAGTTAGACTCTACTAATAGGGGAATACGCTTTGCGTGTGTGCTGTCCTATATGTTACAACCGCCAACCACACTAGATCCTTGTGGTTGAATGTGCCGTCGTCATCCATTGCATTGTATTATATACCATAATCATCCTATAATCCTATGATGTGCCGTCGTCATTCATTGTATTTGTAAACCCTGGACGCCGCTTGATGTATAAATACACCAAGGGGGTTCCAACGGGTTTACATTCATTGTATACCTATCACCTATAATCGCATAAAGCTTCTGGACGTGCTAAGATGACCAACACCTTAGCGGGTCCAGAATTCATTTTGTTAAATTTCAATGAAAATCCAAAGGATGAAAACTCTTTGAGTGAAAATCCAAAGGATTTCACAAATTGAAATTGCTTGCAATTCATTAATTAAACAAACATATTTTTATATAATATGAATTATGAAAATATCAGATGTATTATTTCTGAAATTAACAAGCTTAAAGATCAAAATATTAAACTATGTTCAGGGTTAGATTGTGATCAAATAATGACCGATTTTGAGGATATTGAATTTGCACAAAACAATGGAAAATATATACTCGCTAAGCAGTATTATTTAATAAAGCGCATCCAAAAATTTATCCGTGAGAGTTTAGTTAATGTTGAAGACGTTAATGTGTTTGTACCATTATGTACGATCGTAGAAGATGTACGGAAACAATTAAGTTCTGAATATGAACAAAGGAAACTTATTAAATGTAAGGTGAGACAGATAAAAGCTTTAATCAATCAGGCTGAGTCCCACGCGTAGAGAGCCTCCTTCGTATAACCTCGTGTACAGGTAATGTATGACATGTATATCATTACCTGTGCAAGTTTGTAACGAGGAAGTAAAATTGTGTGTGTGAATAACCCTATACAACAACAGGGAAGTATAATGGGTTCGTGTAATCTAGTGATTTCTTTTTTTTTTACTTGAAATTCCACGATGGTGAATTGCAAAGCAATTCCACTCTTTGAGTGAAAATCCAAAGGATTTCACAAATTGAAATTGCTTTGAAAATCCAAAGGATTTCACAAATTGAAATTGCTTTGAAAGTCTTTGATTTTTAATTTAATAATAGTGATACTCTTTCAATAATGGTAGGACAATCACTAACCACACGAAACGCAAAAGAGCGGCTGAGCGCTATTAATAAACTACTACCACTTCGTGATCGTATACGTGAGAAACTTCAACAGCGACAATTACTTCAGACTGATTTTACAGAGGGTTCTGAATAACTTTTTAAGCCAATTGTTGCTGCAACTGAGGGTGTAACATCAGCAATTTCTAAACAAGAAAAAGCGCAGGAAGAGTCCTTTCTCCCTGTGTTAGAGAAAATAGCAAAACGAACTAAACAAACAAAAAAATCATTACAAACACTTCCTGGTGATATAATAACTACTGCAAGACGACAAGAACAACAAGAACGAGAACTTCAGGAAGAAGTTCAACGATTAGGTGATATTGATATTTCCCCACCACCACCTGAACCACTTGAAGAATTTCAAAACAACAAGGCGCTGACTATTCTCCTGAAAATATATTCACAGTTGATGCGTTAAATACAATCAGAGAAATCACAACAAACTCTGAATTAGTTACATTTACCAAAGATAACTTTAAAAAAGCAAAAAGAGATAAATATTTAAAAGACGACACGTCTAAAGATTTTGTAAAAAGTCTAGACGTTTGGGCAAATAAGGTGTTTTTAGCAAAACGGGAGGAAACTAAAATCACCACAAAAAAAATCTGATTATGACCAATTTCTAGCTATGGTAAGGAGAGTCACATCAGCACCACCAGTATACACAGCAGACCCAATCCCCGATGAAATACAAATAATGGCAGAGGCTGATTCTGAGAAGGGTGCAATTGGTACAACTAAAAAAAAGGGTAGTGGCTTAGTTGGGAAAAATCCTATGGATTTTCACGCTAGTGTAACATGTCCTGGCAATATTCTCGGTGATATAGCACGATTAGAAGTACTTGTAGGGGGTAAACGAGCCGGGAATAACTCACCAGAAATAATCAATGAAGCAGCTGATATCTGTAGGAGGTTATTTCAAGGTGGTATCATGGATATTGCAACATATCGAGATTTTATTGAAGAGTTAGTGGAACACGTTGATGGTCACCATAGTGACTGAAAATCCTTTGGATTTTTCATCACCGATGATAAATCATCACGATTAGATTAATAGCAATTTAATAGAGAATGATCATACACTACAACCATGATAAACCAACTAACGTCTACGTGGTAAACTCACGATTGCCAAAATACCGAGCATACTATGGAGATGGTCTCGGTAATACTATAATGGGATTATTTTCAAGAATGGCTCCAAAAGTAGCGCCGCTAGCAAAACAACTATCAATGAAAGCCATTGATGTTATCAGGGATAAGAGTATTAGCGCTGTTGGTGATCTTGCCGGGAAGGCGTTTTCAGCCGCGAAGGATAAACTAACAGCGCTAGTTCGACACGGAAAATCTAGATTTTCAAAGAAACCATTGCCGTTACCATCTACTGCGGTTATGCCTGCAAGTGTTAGTAAAATAATAAATTACGCAGTAGATGAAAAACTAAAGTCAATGATTTCATCATCGTTGATGACTCCGTCATACACTAACGCCCAAGATAACATAACAGCAAATATGATAGCGGGAAGTGGCTTAAACAAACGTCAAAGGCGTCGATGAAAATTGCTTGCAATTTATAAAAAAATAATTATTATAATAAAATGAAAAATCTGCGATTTTCAATTCTGTATTTTTCACTGGTTTTCACTGAATTTTGGGTGCTTTCTGATGATTTTTTGACTGATTTGGGTGATTTTTCATCGATTTTTGATGATTTCCGTGAGAATTAAGAAGAAATTCGTAGGGTAAAGTGGTCGAATTTGCATGGGATTTCCCATAGGAAAAAGCTGTTAGGAATTATTTTAAAATAATTGAAAATCTTTAGATTTTCGCCTCCAATTTAGACCAGCGGATATATAATAAAAATGTTCAAACAGAACCCTGATAGTACATTTGACATGGATGCCCCAGTACTCAAAGATGATTCTGTACGTGATTATCAATTTTTTGCCTATCACGCAGTACAACCTGATCTTCGGGGGAGAATCGAACTTCAAGTTCATGATACCAGTAAATACTTTTTGCCTTGTGAAGCCTTTATTGAAGTCGAAGGTGAACTTTTACAAGCGGATGATACACCATATGCAAATGACCCAACTATCCGAGTTGGTTTTGTTAACAATGGCATCATGGCGTTATTTTAAAGTGCTAGATATCTCATTGATGGAAGAGAAATCGAATCTATTGAACGTGAGGTTGATATTGCTACGGGAGTGATCGGGTTAGCAAGATATTCCGATGACTATACAAGATCGGCAGGTCCGTCTATGATGTTCGCGAAGGATATTACTGATAACGCTGAGCACGTCCAGTATTCAAGAGTAAAAGCAACACTAGCTACTGCAGTTGATCCAGCACCAGCCGGATATACAAGACCAGCTGGTACATTTGATGTCATAAATAATATTCCCGGTTACAACCTAGGATTTGCAACACGAGTAGCAACGTTACATGACCAGCGTCGACGGTTTTCATGTGCGATTCCGTTGCATCACATATTTGGATTTTGTAGAAACGTCAGAAAAGTTATCTATGGAGCAAAGCATACGGTAGCATTAGTGAGAAGGGGTACTGATGATAATGCAATCTGGTGCGGTGCTGGCGCTCCCGCCGGTAAGGTCGTTTTATCAAAACTATTACTGTGGATGCCAGTGTTGACTCCGTCGTTGTCAACAGAACCGCGGTTACTGTCATTTATGGATCGGGGGGGGGGGGGGGGAAGAGATTATTAAGTTGGTTGACAACGTCCACAGATACCATGGATTATAATATTGATGGTACACTTACATGGCATCTAGCATCAAAACAGGGTATTTCAGCTCCACGTCACATATTTGTTACGCTACAGAATACTGCGCGATTAAATAATCAAGAACGTTCCCATATGATATTTGATCAAATTGGGTGTAATGAAGTCTCGCTGAGAATAAACGGACAGCAAGAACCATCAGAGGATATACAACTAAATTACACAGAAAATCATATTGCACGAGTTTATCATAACCTGTTGTCGTATATGGGACGCGATCAAAATGTTGATACTGGTCTACAAATATCACAATTGGATTTTAAAAGTCTGTATCCGATTTATTACTTTTCGTTGGAACATCTTGACTTGATGAGACAGTCCGTCGTTGATATACATTTCCGAGCTCGTGTAACCCGTCCTGGTGGTATTGCTAATTATAGAGCGGTTGCTGTCATTCTCAGTGATAAATCAATGATACTCGAGGGTGTTGGTGGACGAATGAGAGTGGTAGATGCACCAGTGGAAAATCTTTGATTGGAAATTGCTTAGAAAATCTTCGATTGTAAATTGTAAAGCAATTTCAATTTCACCTTTAGGATTTTTCCATTGAATCGCTTGTGATTTAGAATAATCTGTTTTTGTATAATGTCGTATAGTAATATCAATGTCACGTTGACACCTGGTCAGCTAAAAAAAATTACAATCCAAATCAGCTAAGCAATGTGGAACCACAATAACGCTGAAACCTAATCAAATGAATGGTGGGGCGAATAAACTGTCGCTGACGAAAACTCAGGTTAATCATTTTAATAAAGCGCTTAAAGAAAAAAAGGGAGTTCAGGTTACTCTTTCTGCGAGCGCGATTAAAAACATGGAAAAGACTGGTGGTATATTTCCGCTGTTAGGGTTGATTCCAGGGTTGATTGAGGCAGCGGCCCCAGCGGTAGCTAAAGCGGCAGCGTTAGGAGCCGTTGGTACCGCGGCAGAAATGGCACTAAAGAAAGCAACAGGCGGATCCGTCCGTGGATCTGGTAAAAAAAAAGGAAAGGGTCTAAGACTACCAGGAACCCCGTATTCGTGGTACAGCGGAAAAGGCCTGAGACTAGGACCGGTTTACTAACTCGAGAACCTATGGTTCCCATGTCCAATTTTGATTTAATTGATGCCGCTAAAAAACTCGCGATTAAAAACTTCAGAGGTGTTTTTATGAAAGATCAGTTACCGGCACAACCAAATGATGTTGAAACCGGTATTATTAATCTAGATAACAGCTCCGGACCTGGAACACACTGGGTTGCGTACGCGATTGATCCACGTGGGATTATTTATTTTGACTCATATGGACTAGCGCCTCCGAAGGAATTTAACCGCTATGTAAGTAAATTAAACATACCCCGTTGGTATTCCACGTTACCAACACAAACAATGCTTGACCCACCCATATGTGGCAATGAAGTATTAAACGTACTTGATGCTATTTCACGGGAATCTTTGATTCCTCAATCAAAACCACCTCATGTAGTAGTGAATGAGTATACTAGCAGTCGTTGGATTGAAAATCTTTGATGAAATCCCTTGGATTTAAACAGAGAAAAGATTTCTATGATAACAATGATTGATATTTGGGGACGACCTTTATCAACGTTGAAGAAACCGGATACTGGTGAAGTTGAAATCAAAGATGTTAAAAAACTAATCGAAGATGAAATAGCCGAAACGTTGAACCTAGCAAGTGTTGATCCTGGTGAAATAGTTGTATTTCAAGATCGTCAGGGTAAATTGAAAACTAGTAATATCTCCCTCGATGATATTTTAGTTAAACGACGAGACGCAGCAGAGGATGCAATCGCGTTATTTTCCGATCAGGGTAAACTAAAACCAGGTGTACTTGCTTCAACGATCACAGATAAATTAGCAACATTCGATAACACGGTGAAATCATTGAAATCGCTCAATGATAAGTATGACGATCATATAGTTGTATTTGATCAGTTTACTGAATTACAAAAATCCAACGTGGACAAAATTGATAAACCCCTGCTAGAATTTTTTGGAAATCCACCAGTGACCACACCAAAACTCGCCTCGATAAAAGATTCTATATTGGAACTAGCAACTCTTCAATCCGAATATGAAAAACACGTGAAACAGTTTTCAACGTTTCGTAAAAACATCATTGATAAATTTATTGGAACCCCATTTGATAAAATTGAAATAACCCTTCCTGATATTAAAAAAACATCGATGATCTAAAAACATTCAACAACGCAATGAAGGACGATGCAGCGAGAATGATAGCAATATTTGAAAAAATAAAAATTCCTCATGAGAAAACTATCAACGTAGTATACACGATTCAATACGGATCATTTGCGTGGTACGTAGAATTCGTAGTGGATTTAAGTAAACAATTAAACTGAAAGGGAAATCACAATTGAAAACACTAGCGTTTTTAAAATAAAATGACAATCCCTTCAGTGTATCAATATCGCTATGATCAGGTCAGAGAATTTCAAACTAAACTCAGCTCGCGCTGTGAGGAGTATCAAATAAAAATAAAAAAATACCAGCGAAGAATAACCGCAGTTGATATCACCGTGTATTCGGTGTCGGGCGTAATCACTGCTGCTGGAATAATACTATCTTTGGTTACAATGATTGCTCCGGTCGTAGTTCCAATTGCTAATTCTGCGGTGGCTACAATCGCGGGTATATTAACCGGGATCACAAAAAAAACTATCATCGTGTAGCCAGAGTAAACTACACGATTATGTAATTAAATTTCACGTTGCATCTGCCGCATACTCACAATTGTCCTCGTTGATATCATCGTCACTCGATGACACAACAATATCAGATAGCGAATTCTCAGCGATGGCTCAATTGTATAAATCGACAATGCTGAAATTAGAGCGGAATAATAATAATAACAATGACATCACAAGAACTGCTTCAGCGAATAGCAGAAAATATAACACCGGTTAAAACAAGCATGATATCAATAACCTCAACGCGTCCTGAATTCAGTGTGAATTTCCCGATCCCCGTTCTCGTGAAAGAGATAGCGCTAGCAAAACTACGAGTGTATCATAGCTGGCCCAGTATCAGATCGGTAGCATTTGGTGGTCAACAACCAAATAATTCCTTGGTGTTCGCGTGGAAAAATCGTGAAGATGGAACCCCAGACTGGAACGTTGTCTCGTTACCAACGGGGTCATATCAAATCGAACAAATCAATAACGAATTACAACGAAGAATAAAATCTATCACTGGAAAAGAATCAAAAATCGCTATAACGGTTCACGAGCCGACGTTATCATCTGCGATTGAGATAAAATCACCCGGATATGTTGTAGATATTTATCAAAGTTCTATTAGAACCATACTAGGATGGCCTGAACTACCACCTCGACAGAAAGAAACCGTTAATATACCAAAACCCAAAAAATCTGATTATGTCTCCAACGTGATAAAACCCGATAATCCAGTAAAAGTTATAAAATTTTTGATGAGTTGGAACATTTTAAGGCTGTAACAGTGATGGATACTTCTTCAACAGAGGGGTCTTATTGGGTTATGGATAAAGTACTTTATTCATATTTTAAAATTGAAACAAATATAGTTATTCAAAATTTTGAAAAAATGAATAACGATCTATCACTGCTATTAATATCTCTTAAATCAGGTACTCTTACCAGAGATGAATTTATCAGCGTAGTAGAAACATGCAATAAAATCATCGATGACATGGATGTATTAAATATACGAATTATTCAAGCGATATTAAACTCCACACCTGAAACGAGAACTGGAGTTGCATCACAATTCAATATCCGCGTCGAAGATATTCCAACATTCAAACTACCCGGATATAACGTACCAGAACTAAAAAAACTTCTCAGTGAAGCCATCGATATTGGCTTTAAAAAAATTCATGATACGTGGAAAAAAACAACATCACCGGAAATAAAAACCCTTAAACACAATAATGATCCAGAAGGCGGTGGTAGACATATCGCTCCTCAAAATGTAGATATATCCTCGGTGATTGCACTAAATTTAGTATGTGACGTTATCAAAGGAAGCTATCAAATAGATCTCGAGCAATCAAATCAAGCTCAGCAGGGATATATTCTATATTCATTTGCACCAACGGCTCCTCCGGTATTTCTAATTATTGAAGACCCAACTAATCCAGTCTTTATGCGATGTCATAATAATTCTTTAACGAGAATTAATTTCAAACTCACTGACCAATCTAATAATTTGATTGATCTGCGAGGTGAAGTTTTGCAAATTAGTCTGTTTGTGAAATCGTGAAAATTCTTCGAATTTCAATAATGATTTTCACCGTAAAAAAATTGTTAGCGTATAGCAGCAGAGAGGGTGAACGCCAACGACAATGGCGTCTTTTTTTTATCATTCTATTAAGCATTTTCGAGGAAGCCTCAGTTTGATAAATTGAGGCTTATTAAGCAATTTCGAGAAGGCCTCAGTTGGATAATTGACGCATTGTAAAAGCAATTTCGAGAAGCCTCAGTTGGATAAATTGAGGCTTATATAAGCAATTTCGGGGAACATCAGGGTTGCTAAATTGAGGCTTATTAAGCAATTTCGAGAAGGCCTCAGTTAGCTACATTGAGGCTTATATAAGCAATTTCGAGGAACATCAGGGTTGCTAAATTGACGCATAAAAAGTTGGTCTGTTTACCCTCTCTGCTGCTGTTTGCGATGGGAAGAACCGAATGTCTCAGTGCAGTTTTGAATGTTTACTATATAGCTTTGATTTATGCAGTATAATGCACACATTTCTGTTCCTGTTTACAACTTAGCAAGGTCTTTATATTAGTAATATAAGGCTACAGTTTTAAGAAATGTTTAGTACAGTAGGATTCTTATCGAGCAGGGTTATGTTTACTTTGCAACTTGTTGTTTGTAATTATTCTGCCTGTAATGGAATATGAATAACTTACCATGTATACCTTTATTACCTTTTTATGCGTGTTACATATATACTACATGGTATTGGATATGTTTTCAGCTGTCTACTGTCTGGAGTGTCCAGTGTCAGGAGTGTCCAGAATGGCTAGAGAGACCCGATCGTTCCAAGTTATCGGAGTAATCGACGTCTGCGTGGTGCAAGCTGTAAAGCCAAAAACAGGAATTAATCGTAGCAGCTGTGAAACTGAACTTTAGCGCCCTTTGAGCTGAAATAAAGTGTTATGTCGATAGAATGTATCTCCTCGCATATAATCCTGTTGCTGTGGGCTAATTGTGTGGTTCATAAAACCCATTGCATGTTTTTGGACTCTATAGATAAGTTGTATATCTGTCCTTCTTCGTTTGCATAATTTCACTATGAGTGAATTAATTTTACTACAGGAGTAAAATTCTACATTGTATGCTAGCGGTGTCAACTATGTCCATCTTTCCGTTGTGTAGTCACGTTAATCATCCACCCCTTGTGTTTGTATTTGCTTTTATTAGACTTGTGCGCTCTTATATTATAATTCTTGTGCCTGTAACGTAATCTGTATAACTTACAGTACATAACGTTATTACGTTATAATGCCCTTGTCATATATAATATAGCCAATATTTGACCTAAATATACACACACGTATTCATAATTAATTACATTACAGTCATTCATTGTTAAACATTGTATCTATATCATCACCAAAAGTGTTTTGTTGTGAAGAAGCTGCATATCCCAACCGGTTATCTTGTTAAAACAGCGTCCTGTTGAAGACCATTCATTCAAATTGCGTTGGCAGCAAATACAACCTCTTTGTGGTGCTTTGCCATAAAGACCACACTAAAGCAAACCTGTGCGTGCATTAGACTCATGTAATAGCTAAGCTCAAACAAGGATGATAACTCTAAGCAACCTTTGAATATTAACATTAAACTCGGTGAATAAAACATGTCAATTTGTGCACCACACAATGTGTTCAAGTAAAAACGGCTTGCATATATTAGCGGGTCAGGCATGTAATCTAAATCTGAAGATTCATTGCCTGCATGTCGGAAGTAGTACATATTTTTTGGTGACACCGTTTAAAAGGCTAGAAAATATGTTACACTGAAAAGTATGTCAACTTTTTTAAAACCAAAATCAGCACACCATATATTAAATTCATACGTGTTCAACACTAGATATATAATTTTGATACGGCTAATCAACAACAGATTAAGATGTATCAATTTTTGGACTGTTCATGTGGCAATTGTTTGTGTCAACCTATGAAGTTATTAACACGTATTAACCAATTCATATTCTTGAGGGGTTTTAAGTATTGTTCTAACTTTTAATTTACCACTCAGTATTCGGGTAGAAGAACATATGCACTTTAAATCATAAATATTGTATTCTTTGATTCGCCAGGATTAAGATTTTATTTAAATCAATGTTAGATGATTTCTAATGTACAATCAATCATGGACACAATTTACTTCTAAATATTCTCAGATAGGAAAAAACAATTACATGTTTTCATTATCTTATTAATACATGCAAAGAAGGTTTTCGGATATCACACATTTATTTGTATTGTAGGTACTATAATCTCAACAATTTGACTTGTTCGGAAATATCCAGTTGTTGACGAGTTTTGTTTTTATGGTTTAACGCCATTTTTCAGCATAATATAGGCTATACATGGCGGCCAGTATTAATGGTGGAGGAAGAACCCGGAAAACCCCCGGAAAGAACCACCGACCCACGAGAAGCTGCTGGCAAGCTTTCTCACATAACTACATCAGCCGAATCTTAGACTCGAACCCACGCAGACAGAGGTGAGATCGCAGTGAGCCTTAACGGACAGTACCACTCGGCCACTCGAGACTCCAGAGTTGTTGACGAGCAAACTCCTAATCTCCAATACCGAGAATTTGAACATTGCTATTTAAGATTTGAATTGTTCACATACTCCTTGCGAAATAACGTTGGGTTAATGGGACAAATTAATATAAATCTGTAGTAATGTGACCAGGTTTGATCCAAAATGCTTCTAGTTCTCCTTAAAAACCGATAAAATGCCTTGATCATAGCTAAACAGCCGTCGTCGAAAACAAGTGATCATGGAATATTACTGGATGATACGTGAGCCGTGTTAGCTTACAATGTTCAATAAAGTTACAAAACCTTTACCCTTTATGTTAAAGAGGTTCTACGACTGACTTTATTGTATATAATTATTTGGGTTTCTAGAACATACTGCCAGTTTTTAATATATTTGCGGGTGGGTACGTGCACCAGGGCACCATATAGAGCACCCCCCCTTCCACACACACACACACACACATACACACACACACACATACACACACACACACACACACACTTAACCAAAAATACATAGAAGTGCTATTATGTGTTGGTGTTAATCCCAAAGGTGTACATGTTTGTTTAATTTAGGAATAGAATTTTGATCAAAATTCATTTTAAGAACTAACATTTTGATGGTTATTTTGAAGAGTTGATCTTCTGATGTTGGAATTTGATCCCCTATATCAGAGTTCCTTACTTATTTATTAGTTGCCCTTTGCAAGAGATTTCTTATGTCCCATGTGTCAGTTGTTGTATGTATACAATAAAAGTTCTCTTTTGTTTAGATATCTTAATACATTTTTTACCTAATGCGCATTAAATAAAACAAGTTTTGAATGAAGTGGGTCAGGCATGTAATCTAAATTTGAAGATGCACTGTCTGCATGTCGGAAATAGTACATATAATTGGTGACACCGTTCAAAAGACTCGAAAATATGTTACACTCCAAAAGTATGTCAACTTCTTTTTAAACCAAAATCAGCACATTGTATATTAAATTCATACGTGTTCAACTCTAGATATATAATTTTGATGCGGCTGATCAACAACAGCTTAAGATGTATAAATTTTTGGACTGATATATATATATATGTGTGTGTGTGTGTGTGTGTGTGTGTGTGTGTGTGTGTGGACTTTATAAATTCAGTTAGGTAATTTTACATCTAATTTAAACTGTCACATCACATTTAAAAGTTATACGAGTTAATGAACTGTGTGCTGGGTCATTTTCAAATGAAAGTCTATTTGCTAGTAACTGATATAGGCTCTACCTGACTGAGGGTTAAATGTTTTCAAATTTAATAATGTTTCACCAGGCTCGAGTGTGTTTTTCTCCTTGTATTATTTTATCTTCATAAACTAATAAATTTACCGAAAGGGTTTAGAGAATTGGTTAGTCCTTAAGTCCTTCCGATTGGTTGATTAGGGTTGAGTGCGTGTTTGATCTATTCCCAATCTCCCAGGTCCTACATTCATGTCGATAGTCCCTCAATAGGGGCGCGACATGACGACCAAATTAAATAGGACACTATGTGTGCATCAACTCCCTTGGGGATGTGGCACCATTCCTTACCCCACGGAAAAAAATTGAATAACTTTCTTTTGAAAGATAAAACAGTGAATAATAACCCTTCGTGGCCGGTTCACTTTAATTTAACATTCATCATTTGTGACTTAGCCCTACAACGTCTAGGTATTATACTTCATCCACATGAAAGTGCCCTGTATCCATCCTAGCTTTAAAATAAACTTTATTCCATGTTCTTAATATTTTAAATTATGGAAAAATGAAACATTTATGTGGTTGTATTTATTAGTTTCCTATTCCAAACAGTTCCCCCATTAAATGGAGGTGTGTTTGATATTGTTACAAAAAAAACCCACATGTAAACTAGGAGCTTTTTAGTTCATATCATTATGAGGAAAAGTGATGAAGCAGGAGTTCCGGCCCGCGAACTAGCGATGGCACGCTCCTAGTTAGTAGAAACCGGCGCTACCCTCCCCCACCCTCATTCCTTCATCAGTTACTATAATTTTTCTTAGTAACTAATTTAGCAAATTTAAGGACCATACTATATTTCATTTTAGGGAAGAGAGATGAACAGGTGTTCAGACTCACGCACTGGTGGTAGCACACTCCCAATGAGTGGCAAATGGAACTACCCCCTCCCTCAATTTCCTCCTCCCTCGATTCTTATAATTTATATTAGAAACCGTTCTATAAAAAGACTAATCGAAGGGGCAAATACATAACTATTTTGTATGTTTGTTGTTTAATTGTAGAGCCATCGAATTAAATAATATAGAAAATGTTCGAGTTTTGTGATTTATAAGTCACCTTATTCACTTCTATGGTTTGTATATAGATGGCCAATGTTTAGTTATTTATTGATTGTTATTACATTGCCACATGCCATAATTGATTTTGTAATGCAGTCAGATATTTTAATTATTTGTTTTTAGATAAAAATTCTCGTCTAAATAAAGGATATGATTTCTTCGATATCTTTTCTTTTTACCTATTTTCATTATCAATTTGATCCTATCCTCTTTTCACATTGGGGTATTGCGCGGTATTTTGTCCAATTAACCGATTTGCGCATGAAGTTTAGAAGAGCCTATGTTGGCCCACTAATATTTTCCTCTTCTACATTGTTTCTTATGTTTTTATCTCGTAACCAGTAATAAGTCTTATTTATGTCAGTATCCCGTAATTTTACCTCTAAATTTAAATACAAAATCTTTAATATGCCTCAATCGTCTTGTAATATCTAATGGTTTGCACAAACAATTTTTTTTTTATATATGTCTCGTCTATTTCTCGTGGTCAAACCAAACCAGTACATATATAACGCCACCCAGGGACTTTTTACAGTTAACCTTTTGAACCTATTTATGATATTTGCATTTTTCATTAAAATGGGGCATAGTAAAGACAGCCATTCTACGGTGTTGGATCTGTACATCGTTGGTTCTTTACATAGTGTGTTTACCTACCTCCATTCTTCTATATCTGAATGTTTGCCTAGGTACGTAAGTATGTATGACCTACCTACATACCTACTTACCTACCTATCTATCTACATATTTAACTACCGACCTACCTGTATACCTACCTACATGTAAGAACACACACACACACACACACACACACACACACACACACACACACACACACATACATACATACATACATACATACATACATACATACATACATACATACATACATACATACTGTGTTTTAATTCTTGGATTCTTTTTGGAATTAAATCGCAAGACCGGAAGTTATTTGTTCTCATTTTGTACTTTGTATTCTAGAGAAATAAATTATTTATTAAATTTTACAAAGGTTGTTTTCTTCACTCTTTCATGTTACTTGGTTTAAGAGCATAGACTCGTAACATAATATTTAGCTTCCTATTTCTTGAAACCCCTTGGACACTTTTCGCTCACATGTGATTTAGTCTGTGTGCAGATCAATGGTTTAAAAACGAGATTCAAAGTAAAGAGTGGATCTCATTGTTCATACACCTTATATGAGTTTTAAGAAACAAGATAACCAAAACATCAGAACTAAAACATGTCAAAAATAACAAATCTTTTAGTTGACCCTCCCAATTTTGCTTAATGGAGTGATGAATTGCGAGAATACCGCAAGTGATACAAAGAGATCTCAAATTGCTAAATTTCAAACGGAGTTTAACATCGAATAATAGTTAAGAAATAATATCAATACAAGAATCAATATCTCAACAGGTACTACAATTCGATAGACTTTGTCATCTCAGTTCTGATTTGGTATTGTCGATGCATCAGACAGTTTACTTTCTCTGCTTCTAATGGTTCCAATATATCCAGGGCTTTAAATCAACCCAACGCTGCTATTGCACAGAAACGGTTCCAATTGAAATATATAAAACAAGCATTCTCATAAGTCGAACTGTTTACATAATCAAGTATTTTCATATAGACTTATCGACTAAATGGAATGAGAGAACGTTTGCCAGTAGCTTTCAGTGAGGCGGTGGTTTTCTTCGGGGTTTTTCCCGAGTTCTTCCTCCACCAGATATACTGGTCGCATATACAGCTTACAGTTTGTTAAAATAATGACGTTATACCCAAACAACAACAACAACAACATTAAACATTTCGCACTTAAATGTATCAAAACCTAAGGTTGACTACAAAATTAAAAAATATCTTTATTGCACAGTCTACTAAAGCAGTACCTTTATGACTTTCTTATCCATTTGTTTTGTTTTCCAAAAATGATCATATACTTTGATACTTTCTGCATAATTTAAACCAAGCTATTGTGATTAAAATATTACAGTTGTTCAATGGTTAAAATTGCTTTAAATACATTAGCAAAGCGAATTATGTGCAAAATAACAATTGTTCATTCATTGAAAGTTACATACAGTTCAGCATTGTCATTAGTATTCCTAACGTGCTTGGTACAATTCCCTTAAATTGCATCATACCCTCCATCCATATATTCCTGCCACCCCATATTCCTCCCTCCTATTTCACCCTTACATCTCATAACATATATATTAAGCAGCGCTCCATATTCAATTGTTGAGTTGTCAATCAATAGTTTGTGTACATTCGACGCTCTTGTTGGTGTAGATTAATGGCTAGGCCACACAAATTGAGAGACATGTTAAAAGTGTTTGCAGTAAGAATGTAATTAATTTTTTTTATTTATTTAACTAACACCTGTCTTCAAAATGCCTGGTTAACATAAGTATTAAACTTCCATTCGATCTGAGTTTGGATCAGAGGTTTAGTACAATAGAAAAAATACATTGGATACAATTTACTTTCTACAACAACTGTATGGATAACTGTCTGAATTGTAGACTGTGGGCATAGATACCACATACAAAAGGAAGAGGTCTAAATGATTAAATTCTCACACACAATGCATGAATATGTGTCAGTACATTTGTTTAAGTTGTATAACATTTGTTTGGTCTCTTGCCATATAAGTTACTACTTTGTCAAGTATGCTTTTATACTTCTGCCAGTTTTAAGACGAAAACATGCCCACAATGTTTCACAAGGAATATAAATCCTTGCACATTATGGTGTCGACGTTATGTTTCATTCTTTTCATAATATTAGTATTCTACGCTACGGTAGATTTAGGAAGTGAAATTACATTTATGTGCACGTAGCATGTTGCATGTTGAAACACGTTCATTTGATCACTGTAGTCTATAGGAGGTTATAAATATCTGCATCTAGCTGCGTCTAGGAAGAAAAAATATAATCGCGTTCTTTGGATAATTTACATGTACATTTATTTACATTAAAATAAAGCCTTGTATCTGTTTAATATATATTTTATTTAACCAGTAATGAGGACCATGGTTCTTCTACGGAGTCTTTATTTTTCTCTGTTGAGATAATGCTACTATATTTTATATATTTATGTATCTTGATTGTTAATAATAATTTTACCAAAGTTCGTTATAATGTATGCAAACTATTTGGCATGTATTTATGGATGTGTGCCAAAAAGTATTGAAATGCTAGTTTGTGTATTATTAGTTATCGTGACATTTGTCTGGTTTCTTACATATTTTGCTTGTGGTTTTGTTCATGCAAAAGGATAATTATTTTGTTCTTCATGGCAGGGACTGTATTTGTGATAGATTTTCAACCCTACAAATATAACGCGGATTATTATTGATTAGCTGAAGATATTTATAATTTACCATATAATACACTGATCAAGCAAACTATTGCTGGTATCCTACATGTATGTTGTTATAATTAAACGTCCCAATGCCAGCCAGTCATATAATATCTTTTTTAATTAACATGCCATATATATATATATATATATATATATATATATATATATATATATATATATATATAAGGCTACAATACTCGGCTGTACAATTTAATGAGCGCACTACGTCTAAAAATAGACTATGAAACAAAGCATGACTGACAAACTGTTCTTTTATAACACTAAATACACGAAATTTGAGGACAGGTACGCTTTTTTTCTAATTAAGACATATGCAGCGCACTAAACCCTTCATTATATTCACTTGTTCAAATAAATAATTCAGTCAAGTCTATTGGACAATTTCCATGCATTAAATGTGGAATGCAAACCTTTTAATTCACTCATGTAATAATTGTTTGGTCTCTCCCACCCATCTCCCTCTCCCCTCTCTCCCCTCCCTCTCACGCACTCCCCCTCTCCCCTCTCTCTCTCTCTCTCTCTCTCTCTCTCTCTCTCTCTCTCTCCCCTCCATCTCTCTCTCTCTCTCTCTCTCTCTCTCTCTCTCTCTCTCTCTCTCTCTCTCTCTCGCTTGTGATCATATTGATTTTCTATTTGCAGAACAAACAACATAAAGCAGACTACAGCGATCAAAGAAATGCATGCATGCCTACCTGCCTGCCTACCTACCTGCCTACCTACCTACCTACCTACCTACTTACCTACCTACCTACCCACATGCATACATACATACATACATACATACATACATACATACATACATACATACATACATACATACATACATACATACATGCATGCATGCATGCATGCATGCATGCATGCATGCATACATACATACATACATACATACATACATACATACATACATACATACATACATACATACATACATACATACATACATACATACATACATACATACACCCACATATGCCACTTGAACTTCTTTGTATGGAAACCTATTCAATTAAGTAGCTAGGTGTGTCTGTTTTTAAACACAATGCATCAGCAATACATTTATCAACATTAGGGTCTATTCTTGATCAATAAAATAAATCTGAAACGACCCATCGAATATACCTCTCTTAATTAAAGACCTGATGACAAGGTTGAATGTGATTTATTTAATATTAAATCGGAATGACTGTGCAGGTAGATATGAATTAATTATTAGGTAGTCATGCGAGACTGCGACACACGAGAGCATACAACATAGAGAGTAGCACCATGTTATTTGGGATGGGTGGGTGGGAGGTATGTTTAGTCGTGATGGAATATGGGCTCGTGTATGCAGGCTAGACGATTGGTATCGTTTACCCCCGGACTTATCTTCGAATCTCGGTAGATTGCTAATTAATAATTATCTAACCTGTATGATAGTATTTTTGTATTAAATATTAATTAAGCCTACTATTATCAAGCATTCAACTACGGGATCTAGGGATAACAATGTCTGACCTGTTTGGTGTATATTTATCATTCTCTCTATGTGTCTGTCTGTCCGTATTTCTTTCTATCTCTCTACCAAACACGTGACTTCTGATCATAGGTAAATTTGAAAATGAAAATACTAAGAGAATCAGAACACGTAATCAGAAGACATTGTAAAGAAGGAATTTCAATTGACCCCTCACATAAATCCCTTGACTCTGACAGTCAGACTTAGGATATGTTTTTCTTCTTCCAAAAGGCCCTGTTTAAATACCACTTTCTTGATTAGACACAAGAAACTAAAACGAGGATAAGTTCTCATTTCTCCCCAAACGGCGTATGTTAAACATACATTTAAAGTTTTCCCAATGTAAATTTACTTTTTGGCTTCTGTTGCGTGCTTAGGCTCGAATAAACAGTAACATAGAAAGAGTGAAAATAACAAGCTTGTGAAAAACTTAAAAAACAATTTATTGAGCACAAATATTTTCCAGAAAAGAAAAATAAACTTACGGTTTTAAGAATCAATTCCAAAATTAATCCAAAAATAATTAAAAAAATTATCCACTAGAGAAATTGCAAAAGTCCTGGTAATAAAATGTCCAAATAATTCCAAGTTCGAATCCCAGCGAAGTATCCAAGATGGAAGACGATGTCACTTGATGAAGTCAGTTCTTTGTAATAAAATTCTATGATCACAATTCTTTTCCAGATAAATAACAAAATAATTCCTTTTGATCCAAACGAATTG
Organism: Unio pictorum; assembly: GCA_030141615.1. Taxonomy (NCBI): domain Eukaryota; kingdom Metazoa; phylum Mollusca; class Bivalvia; order Unionida; family Unionidae; genus Unio; species Unio pictorum. The sequence continues at coordinate 13,044,991 of JARLTB010000020.1, read as the reverse complement.
AAATAATTTCCAATACAAGGTAATTTAAAAATAACTCAAAAGAACACAACTTAATATTCTAAAAGCCCAAGTTCTACTCAATAGTTCGCTCCAAAACATAATTTATATACCTGTTTTACGTAAACAAGGAAGGGGTCACATGATCTTCTAGAAACGTTTAGAACAAATTTCCATTCAAAAAGTATCGTACACATCATATGACCCTACTAAAAATAGAAATATTGTTTATAGCAAAGCTCCATAATGTCCTTAGAATCAACCAATCATTTTAAAAGCTTGTTTACAACTCTGAAGCCAGGTCAGAAATGAGGTCAGCACCTGGTGTTATTTTGTAAAGTACTGGTCATCTCCCAATGAATAAATCTTAAACTTAAAATGTCAAATTTGAATCTGACAAACAAACAATTAAAAAATAAATTAAATTACCCATATCAAATACACGTAGCACTTCTATAATCGCCTATGATGCAACTTCTATCATGATCATATATTTAACCTGTCTTGCAGCATTTTTTGTCAAAACTTACTGTCATTCATTACTGTTGTAAAGATTGTAAATATATGCTACTATTGCAATCTTTTAGTTTTTGTGACGGATATCACGTCAGGTGTAAGTGTAGGGAGGTCAACAAATCTAATTTTAGGGGTGTTAGGGAACTATATTTGACATCAACGAACCAAAGAGGCAGTACGGTGGTAATGACCCAAAACCACCAGTAAACATTTCAGGATGGTGAGTTTATACTCAATGCAAAAAAACCGCTGTTATCAGGGGTGTACAACCATGTTTGGTCAAGGACCATATTGAATTTTCTAGGACCATTTGAAGGTCGCAAAAGGCGTTTCTGTAATACAATTACTGTTCACGGACCAGATTTACGGGTTGTTTTAATTTTCCCTGTGGGCCAGACTGAACATGTTCGCGGCCAGGTTACGGTCTGTTGCATACGAATATGTATTGATTCTTGATGGAGAAGCTGTCTTGGTAAACCTAGCATATAACTAGTTTATCCCCCTGCTGAATGGGAGCAGGAGAGAAATGGGTTATTTAAAGTTGCTTTGTTTGGCATAAATGGACCAGTACTATGATTCCTATGGATTGTACAGTGTGTTCCTTTTAGACAGACCGGCATTATACATTTTATCTTGATAACGTGTGTTTTGCTTACCTAAAAAAAGATCAATCTACAGTATAATACAATAGACATGTGTTCATCAATTTAAATTTTATTTGACTCTATATTATATTTATTTTGCTATGTCTACCAGCACAAAGAAAACACACATCCTTTACAACTGAAAAAATATTGTCAAATATATGAACATTTAATCTTTAAAAACAAAAATGTTCTTGGAAAATCAAGCCGGGTGGGACTTCTATAATAATTTAAATACGATAGTGGGAACACCCCACCCCAACCATTAAAACACACCTACCACAGTGGCGGTATAACAACCTCACCACATACCACCATCCCGGAAGAAATTAACACAAATGAGCTGCTTGTTTAGGAGTGTAATTTCTTCCTATAAGGAAGTTGCAGCAATGTTGAAAACTAGGGGAAATCAGATCCCGAAGGCCCTTTCTTGCCGCAATCCCGAGATTTCAAATCATGAGCGCTGTTTTTAGTATGTTGAGGACGATTCAGACGGAAAACGCTTTAAATGTATGTTGAATTACATGCATCATTAATATTGTGTAACATACATGCAAAGTGTAACTGTTTTAAGCTCGAACCTTGAAATGATTTGAGTATGGCTGACAAGATATATTCTCTATAAAATTGAAACACAACACGTGTGTCATAAGCGTTTGAAACACGGGCATTGATTCTTTGGAAGCTTTTTAAATTAATTTAATAAGGTTCCGTTCCTTTCTTGCTGAAATAAATGACAACAACAATCGTTATTTTGTTCATCCTGAATGGGTTACAGTTGTCTTGATTTTGAATAGTGATCTCCATTATTTGGCGCTAATCGGTATTCCGCCAATTTGACATTATATACGTGTGTACTCCCCCACCGCGTAAGAAGCAAGCATAATACAGTTTGTACATAAATTATAAATAATATATTCAAATAACATTATAGCATGATTGATTAATACAACTAGAGTCTTCAACAAAATGAGCAACTGAATATAAGATTAATCGAAATCGCAATGAAAACTGTAATATCATTGTGACGTAATAGTTTAATTTAAGCCACATTAATAATTCAACGTTAGAAATCATGAATAGATCCTATTTTTTAACAAAAATTGATCAAACTATAGGCGGAACCTTTTAATTTCAATCGGGTGTTCAAAGCTGAGAATAGTTTTATTGTTCACTTCCTATTTCAGTTGCGGCTGTTGAAAGAGCTTCTTAATGTATTTATTTGTTTTAAAGAAAATATATCAAAAGTTATTGAACACATATCGACATATAATTTGTTGGAATCATTATTGTAAAACATGCACCACACGAATATATTTAGTAAATACAAGTAACGGGCATTTCATTCTTTTTCAAACCATTTATTTTGAAATTTTGAAAATAACATATCAACTTATTGTATAAAACATTTTAACAAGTCCTACGATTAGATTAAGGCCACAAAACGAGTATATGAATCACCTTTGTACAGACAATTTGCATTTTGTCAATTAGTTTCATGCAGTGCTGTCTTTTTTATGTAACTATTTTTATATTATGAGTGGACAGTTAATTACGGTGGTTTACCATTTCATTGTCTAGTGTTATTTATGTACCAGGAAGTCTTTATATAAAAGTCTTTTGAAATGATATATTGACCAATCAGAGACGTTTGTCAAACTTTCCGAACGAGCTGTCTACACTAAAGCTTTATAAATAGAGCATCATTGTTCCAAGTTGTTGAAGAATTTTAAACGACATGGCAAAGGTTAGTCTTTCAATCATTAGCATTATTGTTCTGTGATTTTCAATCAGTTACTTAAAATCTAACTCGGAGCCGCGGTGGATCAGTGGTAAGCGTGCCGGACTCTCGATCATTAAGGTGAGGATTCGAGACCTACCGTCGGACCTGTCTGGGTCAGCTACTGTGGTGTGACGTTGGGTACGAAACCTTACTTCAATTACCTCGATATTAATAACAAACCGTTGTTGCTGTTCAGTAGGAAACCAATCCAAACGAGTAGCAATATAAGACAAAAATTACATTGTCGTTAAATGAAACAATACAACAAAGCAGCCATCATCAATTGAGATACTGTATCTAAAATATGGTACATCGAGTGCGCTAAGCAACGTCGACTTAAATGAAATTTATATTCAATGTTGTCTCTATTTCATAAAATGCTTAGTATAAAAGTAATATAACCTTTCGTCAACTAAGGACATAAATAGCAAATGATAACTGTTGACCCTTTACGGCAAAGGAAAGCAAAGGTTACCTCGATTTATCTATCGTGAGTCTTTATGGGATGTACCCTGATGTGTCTGTTTATTATTTCTAAAATACATGAGTTCATGTAAATCCTTCAGAACGTTCCCATCTGTGTATTCAGATGTACAGAGGTGTATTTAGATGTCATACATTGAATATTTTGTCTGAGTATCTTATGCATATTGGTTTCCTTTCTATATTGTTTAACACGTTAAACCCGTTTCCGCGGAAAGAAGAAAAGTATACCAACATTTTACAGGCATATTTGGTTCTGATAATTTGTCTAACACGTTTGCTCGCATGATTTATTTTAGTGTTATGTCTTCTTAATGTGATTTTGACAAACTCTTAGCGTGAGGTTTTTGAGATGTAACACGAAATGTATCTAGAAAATAAATGCAACAATTCTTAAGAAAATAAAAAGATCCTTTCAATCAGCCGCACGGATAAATTTTAATCAAATTATTTCGATATATTAGTCATTAAAGCAAATTCTTTTAATATTCAATTCTGTAAGAATAAATGTCTATATTTGCTAAAGTTCATATGAAAAAAGAAAGTGTATTTTATGAAATGAAATATTTGGATGTAGTTTTTTTTCTTTTTCTTCTCCTGTTTGTAATGAATGTTTCAACTCTTTTATTTTCCAACAAACTTGTGATTCGAAAAAAAAAAATTGTCCGTCTAAACGCAAATGTTGTCCTCATTCTAGATACTGACTTCATTGCTTTCATATATTATGAGTTATATCACACACTGTCTCAGGAATAGAGGCATAATTTAACATGTTAATGATGTAACTGAATTGCGAATGTACATGCTCTACATGTTTAGATAATTCTCTGAATGTATATCTAATATCTGCTTTTCCTTTGTAGTTTTTCAGTTGAAGTTTATTTGAAGAGAGATGTATAATTTTCATAATCTATTTGTACTATTGTTGTCCTTTTATGTGTGCAATCGAAATACACGTTTTCTACTTAGCAGATCTATGTATTAAACTTTCCTTTGGGAATAATACTCCTCACATGCCTGTGTATTGGCTTGATAAACCAATCTGTTCCAAGTTGATTCAATTCAGATATTTTTATTTCTTTTATTCCGTTTAATGTATTCGTCAATTTTGTTTTATATTTACGAAAATAACTGGACTGTTATTTGCCAGTTATCACAATACATTTTCTTCACGTGCTACAAATATTCCAAGAGGCACACATTTTTCAACAATTTGACACCTTTCGTTAATCCTTTCTATCAAACATTTCAGACTTATGTTATGATTTACTATTAGTATTGTCTGCAGAACGTGACTCCTCACAAATTACTTCATATAATTTGGTGATTTAAAGCGGACGTTTTACTCAATAAATCCCGAAACTCTGCCGACTTATTGTAGATACTTAGAGTGTATTGAACATTTACTCGAGTGCAAATCAAAGGAATTTATCAAAGTGCGTAGCTAAGGCTTTCTTAGCACTTGAGAGTAATCATCATTTAGTATAAATGATATAATTTAATCACTGTTATCATCCTTGAAATTTATATAAAATTCTGCAAAATTTGTTTTATTAGTGAAGTATATATATTCTCTAAATGTATGCTCTGGAATGCCATGCTTCAAAAGTACTAGCTTTGAGAACACTTTTATCCATTTCAAAGTTAAGTAACGTCAGGAATTATCAATTGATACCAACTTATGTGCCTTCACATTAAGCTCAAAATAGTTATATCAACATTCTAGCACTGTTCAGTTTAGCTAAATGTAGCTTTCTGCATATATTTTTAAAGTCAAATTAGTGCTAAATAGTTATTTATAGATATGACTTGGCTATATATATATATATATATATATATATATATATATATATATATATATATATATATATATTATGAATTGATTTTTTAGTAAAATTAATAAGATTACTATTTTCTTTAAATTGTATTATTAAAGCAATGTTTTATGCATTTATAGCAAAACGTTGGCAACTTAAATCATTAGCTATACGAATGTACATTATTGTGTGGAAATAGGTTATAAAGCAAAAGTCAGTCAGCTTCTAAGTCTTATCAGTGAAACATATATTCCGTGAAACCAGGCATTTGCAAAAAGTCTAATTCGGTTATTAAAAAAGTAGAACAAACTTCCGTACTGACGTAAATACAGAATGACTGACGTAAATACAGAATGGTTCTTAACTAATGATCGACAGTCGTTTCTACAAAATGGTTCTTATCTAAAGATTGACAGACATTACAGCTGGCTTAATATTTTAACTTGTTCCTGGTTTAGAAAATTTAAGGAATTATCATATTTGGATCTAACTAGTGCCAAACGAACTACAAATCTGAGTTGTACCTTATGTCAGATGACGTCAAATTAAGCCGGATTTGACCAGGAGAAACTGATTTTTACCTGATGAGAATAAAACATCTTTTTCCAACGGTACGTTAACCTGACACAGGATGCATATAAAAGACCACGCATTTAAGGGTCAGGTCAGTTCCGTACTGACAAAGAAAATAGATGTTTGTCTTCTCATTACAGGTAAAATAATTGTATTTGTCGTAACTTCTTTACAAATAAGTATTTTTAATGTTTGTTATTTTAATAGTAACATTGTTATGTTAGCAACATTATTCACTTAATACTTTTATTTATAATATATTGTAACGGAATGTTTAAATGTTCTAAATAATTTATATTTAATTATATTTATGTACTTTTTATTGTAAGGTTGAGATTGCTACCAACTTCATGTTTAGATTTAATGATTGAAATAAAGTATTCTTTAAGTAAGAAAGAATATTATCTAGCAATATATTCTAAATCAATATTCTATTTTAAAATTAGTAAAATGCATTTCTTTAAATTAATTGTTACACTAATTATGGTCATTACATTTTTATATCTTGGCTATCTTGAAAATGATTGAAATTAACTATTTGTATCATATTCTAAAATGCAGAAGTTATACGAATAAATGAAGTTGGAAAGCTGGAAAAAGGAAAATATAATATGTATTGCATGAACTTTTATTATAAAGTTTTTAGATGTGTTTCTAGAATGTAGTCAATATATTTGTGTTGTTTAATTAAATAAAGGTCAGTTCCGTACCGACAAAGAAAATAGATGTTTGTCTTCTCATTACAGATGTAGTGCAGCTGGTTTATCATCGCGGCGGCGGCTATCATTTCAGATATAGCTGGTAGCTGGCGAATATCATTTCAGTGTAGCTGTCTTATCATCGTGGCAGCACGGTTTTAAGAGAGCCTGAATTCTTTCTTCTCTCACTCTCTCTCTACCACCATGGATATTGATGCTCCTTAACATACGAGTAATTCCTTCTCATAGCAAGAAATGAGAAGAAAGTTATGAAAAGCTAATCACAACATACATAACAGAAACGTTTACATATATATATATATATATATATATATATATATATATATATATATATATATATATATATGTGTGTGTGTTTGTGTGTGTGTGTGTGTGTGTGTGTGTGTGTGTGTGTGTGTAATCCGGAAATGTGCTGATCCGAGATGTACCGTGGCCATATCAAAATGGATTTGTCCAGAAACTTTTGAACAATTCTTATTAGTTCCAGAATAATATTTAAGTCCAAAAAGGACCACTTTTTGTCCCCGATAAATATTTCAAACAAATGTTTTGCTCTCAAATAATGTCCAAGTGTAACATAGAACCAACACAAATACAATGGTCATATATACGTACATGTATACATACATACATACATACATACATACATACATACATACATACATACATACATACATACATACATACATACATACATACATACATACATACATACATACATACATACATACATACATACATACATACATACATACATTGCGCGGTATTTGGTACAATTAACCGATTTGCGCATGAAGTTTGGAAGAGCCGATGTTGACCCACTAATATTTTCCTCTTCAACTTTGTTTCTTATGTTTTTATCAGGTCTTCTCGTGACCAGTTATAAGTCTTATTTATGTCAGTATCCCGTAATTTTACCTCTAAATTTACGTGCAAAATCTTTAATATGTCTAAATCGTCTTGTAACATCTAATGTTTTGCACAAACTATTTTTTTATATATGTCTCGTCTATTTCTCATGGCCAAACCAAACCAGTACTTATATAACGCCACCCAGGGACTTTTTACAGTTAACCTTTTGCATCTATTTATTATATTTGCATATTTCATTGAAATGGGGCTTAGTAAAGACAGCCATTCTACTGTGTTGGACATGTACAGGGTTGATTCTTTACATAGTGAGTTTACCTACCTCCATTCATCTATATCTGAATGTTTGCCTAGGTACGTAAGTATGTATGGCCTACCTACATACCTACTTACCTACCTATCTATCTACATATTTAACTACCGACCTACCTATATACCTACCTACATGTAGTAATACATACATACATACATACATACATACATACATACATACATACATACATACATACATACATACATACATACATACATACATGCATACATGCATACATACATACATAACATATCCACGTATTGTATAAAACATTTTTAACACGGTTTAATTACGGTGGTTTACCATTTCTTTGTCTAGTGTTATTTATATAACTAATTTGATATTTTCAGTGGACAGTTAATTACGGTGGTTTACCATTTCTTTGTCTAGTGTTATTTATATAACTAATTTGATATTATTAGTGGACAGTTAATTACGGTGGTTTACCATTTCTTCCTCTAGTGTTCTTTATGTAACTACTTTGATATTATCAGTGGACAGTTCATTTCGGTGGTTTACCATGTAACTGCTTTGATATTATCTGTGGACAGTTAATTATGTTGATTTACCATTTCTTTGTCTAGTGTTCTTATGTCGTAGATATCCATCAGAGTTCAATTAGAACAATACTGGGATGGCCCGAAAAACCAGCTCGGACATCTTATAAAATACCAGAACCTAAAAAATCTGATTATGTTACAGATGTACAATCATATTCTGAAATCGCCCCATCATATCGAAATTATTTGCCTGGTATAAAAAATGCAAAATTACCCGATAAATTTACATTTCTCGATAGAAATACTATGCAATGGGAATTTGGTTTTGAGAAAACTCCTGATTCATCCATTGCCGTTGTATTCGTTTTAAATAACATAATTGATTATTTTAAAGAGATTAATCAATTACATAGAACACAACTAGAACGACTACGACAGAGTTTTCAGGAGCATTATCTGATATAACGAGTTCACGCAGTGAGATTATAAAATATGTTGAGATATTAAATCAGCTTGTATCCGACGTTTAATATACCAACAAAGGAATCGTTCAGATAATAATAAATGACAAGAACGGTGATAAACAAAAATTTATAACTGCATATAACATCACAGAAGCTGATTTACCCGATTTCAAGTTTCCTGGGTATAACGCAAATAAAATCTGTTAATGATCTCCTCGATGAATACTTTTCTCTGATATTCGCCGCATGGAAACAACAACAACTATCCTCAAACATAATAATGACCCAGATGGTGGTGGTAGGCATATCGCTCCTCAAAACGTCAATATATCCTCGGTGATTGCATTTGAATTTAGTATGTGATGTTATCGAAGGAAGCTATCAAATAAATCTCGAAAGATCGAATCAAGCCCAGCAAGGATATATTCTATATTCATTTGCACCAACAGCTCCTCCAGGATTTCTAATTATTGAAGACCCAACTAATCCAGTCTATATGCGATGTCATAATGATTCACTAACGAGAATTAATTTCAAACTCACTGACCAATCCAATAATCTAATTGATTTGCGAGGAGAGGTTTTACAAATTAGTCTGTTTATGAAATCATAAAAATTTAACCCCATAGCAGCAGAGGGTGTGGCGACAACGACTTTGGCGTCTATTTGGCAAAATGGAATTTAAAATATTTTTTTTCGATTTTGGAGGAAGCCTCGGTTAGCTGAATTGACGCTTCGACAAAGTTGGTCGGTTCGCCCCCTCTGCTGCTGAGGTCGACAAACACCGGAACTGGATGTGGAATGTTTGGGAATATCTTACACACATTACAGCCGTTATAGATGGTTTTCTACAAATGGAAGTCATATTGCTTTAGACTGACTTTAATCGCTCCAGTGTCTTTGTTTTCTCTTAAATTCTAATTCCCAGACAAGTACATATTTCAATCATCATCTGTCGAAATGTCAGTCGACTTGAAATGCGGTGGAAGCTGGGAATGCCGAACTCGATTACAGGTTGATAAGTGTTATACACTGGCAGTTAATATGCATGCAACATCTGCCTGATTTTTCAATAGTCTTTCCAGTTTAGACCTAATATTTTAATCAGCCAATTTGCTAACAAAATCGTCCGAAAAAATAGTTATGCCATGTATTTCCAGCTTACGCAACATTCCATTGACCTTGACGACTATCCTAATCCGTCAGTAAAGTAGTTACCGACCAAACAACCAACAAAATAATCGCTCGTAAAACGCACTGATTCATGTATTATACACACTTAAGTTGTCTTACTCATCAATATTTCTCAATATTGAATAATTTGTCGTAAATAACAGCTTGTAGGCAACCTGACAATAATGAAATAGTTCTTGATCTATTTGGAACCATACTGAAATGTACGCTAATGGATTCAAATGAAGTGTGTCGTCGTAATATAGAAATATGCCTGCAAATTAAATATTACCTGGCTTAACGAATTTAAATGTGTGAAATGAAGAGAAAAGAGAAAATACGTTGTGTATTGCATAACTTGCAACACACATTTGAACATTTCTAGCAAGAAAAATAGATTCTGAAAATAATGCAGTACATTGCAAGTGAATCTTTATACCATCTGCATGAAATGATGCAAATGAGAGTATCCCTGTCACTTTGACATGACCTCTGTAGCGTAAGTCAGGCGAACAAAGAACTAGTTAGACAATATGTGCATATGTAAGGGTACGCAAACCCAGCTTGTTGCGTATGAAAAGTCGCACGTGGACGTTGAGAGTTGTGTTCAAGATAATATAATCCTTATACTCATCGTAAATCCCACCAAACTGGTAGAAGGCCCGGGAGCATTGTATGCTAAGTTGAATAGAACATAGTAGAATCGGCTTCGAAATTGACAGAGTGTTGTGTCACCATTTAAAGTCAAATGTTATTTAGTATTTTCGAGCTAGCAACTTAGTAATTACCAAAACCTCGTGCTGGAAGGTTATAGAGCAATACTCCTGGAAAAACACTCATATTATGGGTGAAAATCGTATGCAATTGTCAGAAAGACAACGTTTTGTACAGGTCAGTAAGTTATTTGCGGAAATATTGCAATATTTTACGGCATTGGAATTCTAAGTATGTGCAGTATGCTTCCTTATTAGACTCGTTAGTACGTAGATGTGCCTTTGTAATGTTTAATTTACATGTGTACTTAAGAAATGACATATGATTATGTAAATAAGTATGTAGATTGCTATCTCGTGGTCAGAATTAATATTGTAATTCACTGTTTGGTTACTTCTCAGTAAACGAGTGAATTTATTCATCTGATATTTAAGAGTTTGCAATTGTTGAATTGAATTGTAACTTTGGAACGTGGCTGCAGTGTGTAAAATTAGTTAATATGAATGTAATGATAAATCAGAACATGGATATTTGAACATTTGTGAACACTTTGGGAAAGTGTAATGTACATAAACGCTTCTAATTGTTGTGATATTGCTCACGAATGCGTGACTGAAAAACATAGCAACCATTATCTGATGATTGATTACTGGTAAGTGTGAGACTATATGTCTAAAGAAATATGCTAACGTCCTTGTGTTTTCACAAGAAGTTTAAGGGGACAGACGTTAGGTATAGTTCATTCCCGAGTCTCTTATAGCGAGACGAAATAAAGACTAGTGGAGAAGTCGTGTGAATCGAAGGTTAGTCGGAGACTGAGTCGGGGAGGATAAATTGAAGAAGGAGCAGTAAAGGAGGAGAAGGAATTAGGAGAAATGTTGGAAGTAGAGATGGAACTCTCATGGATTGGAGAGATACACATGAGTAACAAAAAATACGGACAAGTGGAAAAGCTATCTCACACTATAACTCAAATGATGCCATAGGCTATAACTTGATCCATATGAAGAAAAGTGATTGGAAAATTAGTATAGCCTAACTAGTGAACTGTATTAACCTGTTGTTTATTTGAATTTAATCTTTTTGTGCTCAATAATGTAACTCTCGGCATTGATGATTACGGGCTCGGAGCAATAAATCTCTCAAATCACTAATTTCACTTCCTACAAACGTAAGCCTGGGTGGGACTTCTATAATAATGTAAATAAAATATTGAGAGCAACCCACCCCAACCATCATAAGACACCTACCAAAGTGGTGTCATAACTATACCGTCACACGCCACAATATCGGACGAATTTAACACCAATGAGCTGCTTCATCAGGGGCGTGATTTCTTCCGATAGGAAGTTGCAGCAATGATGAAAGCTAGCTTTCTATTTCGAAAGTAGACTCCGAAGGCCCTTGCTAGCCGCGATCCCGAAATTTCAAATCCTGAGCGCGTTTTCAGTATGTTGAGGAAGATTCAGACAGAAACCTCTTTACATTTATGTGAAAAACAGGCATCATTAATATTGTGTGACATACATGCAAAGTGTAATTGTTTTAAACTCGAACCTTGAAATGATTTGTGTATTACTGACAATAGATCTTCTCTTCAAGATTGAAACATAGCATGTGTAAAAATAACAAGTCTGAGTTATCAGTATGTCAAGCGTTTAAAGCATAGGCAGGAACTTTGGAAGGTTTCTAAATTATGTCAATAGGGTTGAATAATTACTATACATTATAGTTCCGTTCCTTTCTTGCTTAAATGTATGATACAAATGATCATTATGTTTTTCATCCTGATTTGTATGCAGTCGCCTTGATTTTGAACATATATCTCCATTATTTAGTGCTAATCTTTTCTTTCGAGAATTAAACGTGTGCAAGAAGAGAACCATTTTGACTAACTGCAAACAGGTCGGGAGTTCTATTTTTGACCTAAGAAAATGTTTTCTCAAGGTAAGGTATTATTGGACAGTGTAAAAGTACTCGATAAGTCCATTAGCCTGTATGTATTAGTGGTAGGCAGAAAATATCTAAGTCAACGTATCACTTTTCATATTTCAGATATATAGCAACATGCCATACCAAGTATAAAAGCGTTGCTACATTAAATATAAATAATATATTGAAATAAGGTTATCGCGTGAATGACTGATACAACTAGATTCTTCAACAAAACGAACAAGTGACTTTTAGATTAACCACACTCGCAATGAAAACTGTAATAATATTGATACGTGATAGTTTAATTTGTCACAATTATGTCACGTTATAAATCGTGAATGGGTCCTATTTTTTTAAAACAGATGATCTGATGATACCCGGAAGATTTAATTCAAAACTGCAAATGTTCAACGTTAAAAATAGTTTTATTTTTCACTTCATGGCTGTCTTTTTTTAACTTCCTTGATGTTATCAGTGGACAGTTAATTACGGTGGTTTACCGTTACTTTGGCTAGTGTTCTTTATCTACCAGGAAGTCTTCAAAGAAAAGTCTCTTGAAATGATATATCGACCAATCAAAGACGTTTGTCAAACTTTCCGAACGAGCGGTCTACATTAAAGCTTTATAAATAGAGCATGATTGTTCCAAGTTGTTGAAGAATTTCAAGCGACACGGCAAAGGTTAGTCTTTTAATCATTATCAATACTGTTCTCTGATTTTCAGTCAATTACATACAATCTAACTCGGCGCCACGGTGGCTCAGTGGTAAGCGTGCCGGACTCTCAATCATTAAGGTGAGGATTCGAGTCCTACCGTCGGACCTGTCAGTTACTGTGTGTGACTTTAGGTAAGATACTTTACTTCAATTACCTCGACATTAAATACTTCAATTACCTCGACATAAAATACATCAATTACCTCAACATTAAATAACCCACTGTTGATACTGTACAGTAAGAAACAAATTCTAACAAAAAGAAATCTAAGACAAAATTGACCTTGTCGTAAAATGAAACAATTAAACATAACAGACAGCATCATTTGAGATACTGCATCTAAATTATGGTACGTCAAGGTGCTCTAAGCAACGTCGACTTAAATGAAATTTACATGCAATTTTGTCTCTATTTCATGAAATGCTTATTATGCAAATAATATAACATTTCGTGAACTAAAACAAAAATAGCACTGGATTGTCGAATTTATAATTAGGTTTATTTTTTGACCCTTTACAGCAAAGAAAATCAAAGGTTACCACGTTCTGTCTATTTCGAGTTTTTATGGGATATACCCTCATGTGTCCGTTTATTCTTTCCAAAATACATGCTTTTATGAACATACTTCAAAACTGTCCCTTCTGTGACCGCAGATGATCATAGGGTTGTTATAAATGTCATGCATTTAACATTTATCTGAATATTGTATACATGTTGGTTTTCTTTCGTTATTGTTTAACTATACCACGTTAAATCCGTTTCTACGAAGAATACAACAATTCTTCCGACATCTTCGAGACATATTTGCATCTTGTAATTTGTCTAGCATATGTCTTACACCAGGATTATTTTCAGTAATATGCCTTTTTGAAAATAAAAAAAACTTTTTTAATGGCGTTTTGACAAATCCTAAGCATAATGTTTGTTAGATGTAACACGAAAATTAACAACAAAATAAACCCACCATTTCTTAAGAAAATAAAAAGATCCTTTTCATCAGCTGCACGGATATATTTTGATCACATTATCTTTCGGTATGTAAGTCATCAAATCAATATTTGTATATTGAATGAACAAATGGGCCATGTAAGAATAATGTATATATTTGCGAAAGTTCATATTTAAATAACAAAGCATTTATCATAAAATGTCATGTTTATTCCTCTCGTATATGCAATGAATGTTTCATCTACTTTATGTTCCACATTTTTTTTTTCTTTAGAAAACGACATTGTCCTAAACGCGAATGTTTTCCTAATTCTAGATACTGATTTCATTGATGTCATGTAATATGCATGTCTTTTAGTATATATACATATATATATATATATATATATATATATATATATATATATATATATATATATATATATATATATATATATATATATATATATATATATATATATATCCTTTTCAATTAAACACTTAACATGTTCCTGATGTAATTATATTGCTAATGTGCATGCTTTACAATGTTTAATTTACATGTGTACTTAAGAAATGACATATGATTATGTAAATAAGTATGTAGATTGCTATCTCGTGGTCAGAATTAATATTGTAATTCACTATTTGGTTACTTCTCAGTAAACGAGTGAATTTATTCATCTGATATTTAAGAGTTTGCAATTGTTGAATTGAATTGTAACTTTGGAACGTGGCTGCAGTGTGTAAAATTAGTTAATATGAATGTAATGATAAATCAGAACATGGATATTTAAACATTTGTGAACACTTTGGGAAAGTGTAATGTACATAAACGCTTCTAATTGTTGTGATATTGCTCACGAATGCGTGACTGAAAAACATAGCAACCATTATCTGATGATTGATTACTGGTAAGTGTGAGACTATATGTCTAAAGAAATATGCTAACGTCCTTGTGTTTTCACAAGAAGTTTAAGGGGACAGACGTTAGGTATAGTTCATTCCCGAGTCTCTTATAGCGAGACGAAATAAAGACTAGTGGAGAAGTCGTGTGAATCGAAGGTTAGTCGGAGACTGAGTCGGGGAGGATAAATTGAAGAAGGAGCAGTAAAGGAGGAGAAGGAATTAGGAGAAATGTTGGAAGTAGAGATGGAACTCTCATGGATTGGAGAGATACACATGAGTAACAAAAAATACGGACAAGTGGAAAAGCTATCTCACACTATAACTCAAATGATGCCATAGGCTATAACTTGATCCATATGAAGAAAAGTGATTGGAAAATTAGTATAGCCTAACTAGTGAACTGTATTAACCTGTTGTTTATTTGAATTTAATCTTTTTGTGCTCAATAATGTAACTCTCGGCATTGATGATTACGGGCTCGGAGCAATAAATCTCTCAAATCACTAATTTCACCTCAACATTAAATAACCCACTGTTGATACTGTACAGTAAGAAACAAATTCTAACAAAAAGAAATCTAAGACAAAATTGACCTTGTCGTAAAATGAAACAATTAAACATAACAGACAGCATCATTTGAGATACTGCATCTAAATTATGGTACGTCAAGGTGCTCTAAGCAACGTCGACTTAAATGAAATTTACATGCAATTTTGTCTCTATTTCATGAAATGCTTATTATGCAAATAATATAAACTTTCGTGAACTAAAACAAAAATAGCACTGGATTGTCGAATTTATAATTAGGTTTATTTTTTGACCCTTTACAGCAAAGAAAATCAAAGGTTACTACGTTCTGTCTATTTCGAGTTTTTATGGGATATACCCTCATGTGTCCGTTTATTCTTTCCAAAATACATGCTTTTATGAACATACTTCAAAACTGTCCCTTCTGTGACCGCAGATGATCATAGGGTTGTTATAAATGTCATGCATTTAACATTTATCTGAATATTGTATACATGTTTGGTTTTCTTTCGTTATTGTTTAACTATACCACGTTAAATCCGTTTCTACGAAGAATACAACAATTCTTCCGATATCTTCGAGACATATTTGCATCTTGTAATTTGTCTAGCATATGTCTTACACCAGGATTATTTTCAGTAATATGCCTTTTTGAAAATAAAAAAAACTTTTTTAATGGCGTTTTGACAAATCCTAAGCATAATGTTTGTTAGATGTAACACGAAAATTAACAACAAAATAAACCCACCATTTCTTAAGAAAATAATAAGATCCTTTTCATCAGCTGCACGGATAAATTTTGATCACATTATCTTTCGGTATGTAAGTCATCAAATCAATATTTGTATATTGAATGAACAAATGGGCCATGTAAGAATAATGTATATATTTGCGAAAGTTCATATTTAAATAACAAAGCATTTATCATAAAATGTCATGTTTATTCCTCTCGTATATGCAATGAATGTTTCATCTACTTTATGTTCCACATTTTTTTTTTCTTTAGAAAACGACATTGTCCTAAACGCGAATGTTTTCCTAATTCTAGATACTGATTTCATTGATGTCATGTAATATGCATGTCTTTTAGTATATATACATACATATATATATATATATATATATATATATATATATATATATATATATATATATATATATATATATATATATCCTTTTCAATTAAATACTTAACATGCTCCTGATGTAATTATATTGCTAATGTGCATGCTTTACAATGTTTAATTGACATGTGTACTTAAGAAATGACATATGATTATGTAAATAAGTATGTAGATTGCTATCTCGTGGTCAGAATTAATATTGTAATTCACTGTTTGGTTACTTCTCAGTAAACGAGTGAATTATATATATATATATATATATATATATATATATATATATATATATATATATATCCTTTTCAATTAAACACTTAACATGCTCCTGATGTAATTATATTGCTAATGTGCATGCTTTACATGTTTAAACAATTCTCTGAATGTATATCTCTTGTCTGATTTTCCTTTGATATTTTTCAATTCATGTTTATCTGAAAATACATGTATTATCTGCATAATCTTTTGAGAAGTATTATTGTCTTTTATGTGTGCAATCGAAGTACACATATTTGACACTTAGCAACCCTGTGGCAGACATTAAACCTTCAGTTGGGAAATATATTCCTCGAATGGCTGTCTACTGGCTTGATAAACGAGTCTGTTAATATTTGGTTGAATTCATAATTTTTTCTTCTTATTTTATTCCGTTTAATGTAGTCACCAAATTTATTAATATTTACGAAAATAACTGGATTCTGTTTTGCCAGTAATTAAAATAATTCGTCTTCATGTGCTACCAATATTCCAAGAGGCATATAATTTACAACAATTTGACACGTTTCGTTAACCCTTTTTGACTATCAAACATTTCAGATGTATGTCATGGTTTACTATTACTATTGTCTGCACCACACCAGGTGATATATTGTAGTACTCATAATACTATTTTAATAACATTTTCTTTTCTGACATAAAACATGCGATAAGAAGTAATTTAACTATTCTAATACATTCATCTCAACGATCTGTCCGATGTAACAGACTCATCTCGTAAACACATTTAGCAATAGTTATATTATTAGAAATTAGCAATACATGCCAAATCATCTTATAATGTACGTCCTATAATAAATCATACTATAGGCAAAACGTATATATAGATCATCTCTAAACAGTCAGCCATCTATACAAATCACAAAAGCTAGAAACAATCATGTACCTGGAGTTAATAAAAATAATAGATGTAACTAACAATACATTCACATACGTTTAGGAATATATACAAATATACATTCATTCACAATTACATAGGTACGTATATAAATATAGAAAGTAAACCATGCGCATCCCTTATCTTATATATATATATATATATATATATATATATATATATATATATATATATATATATATATATATATATATATATATATATATATATAGTCGTGTTGCACGGCCAGATTTGAAAAATAAAATCGAAGTCCTGTGAGGAGAACAAATAAAGACCTAGCAATAGGGATGACATTCTTTGCAATACTTCTTTGCCGTCTTGTAACATACACGACATAAACATGATGCCATGTATTTTGTATAGCTAATTGACGCACGTTTAAACTATTCAATGCACAATGGGTTTACACAATGGATTTACCTTGTCATTATACACTTAGTAACATTCTGATAAGCGTCCATATTTCTTCTGGGACACTGTTGGCTTTGTTCGATTATTATCGATTTAAATGCAAATATTTCTGTTGCATGTTAGACAATTTTGATTAATCGAATATTTGCCTACTGACATCACGTATATAAATATAATTTTACTTCCTAATTGTGAACAGCCATTCAGTAACAGTTGCTCAAATGCACGAGAAAATAACATCGGCGTCGACAAAATGCTGCTCAAAGCACTTGCATTACTTTAGAAATTGAAACAAGCTGGTCTTCACTAGAACCAACACAAATAAAATGGCTATGCACACATACATACATAATCATACACACACATACATACATACATACATACATACATACATACATACATACATACATACATACATACATACATACATACATACATACATACATACATACATACATACATACATACATCATGCACGCACGCACATACATACACACACACACACACACACACACACACACACACACATACATACATACATACATACATACATACATACATACATACATACATACATACATACATACATACATACATACATACATACATACATACATACATACATGCATGCATACATACATACATCATGCACGCACGCACATACACACACACACGCACATACACACACACACATACATACATACATACATACATACATACATACATACATACATACATACATACATACATACATACATACATACATACATACATACATACATACATACATACATACATACATACATACATACATACATACATACATACATACATACATACATACATACATACATATATACAAACATATAGGCAGAAAGACAAAGAGCCAGACAGACATACACACAAACTGTCATGCAGATAGACAGACACATGCGTAAAACATTCATACACATAGACATACACATACAAACACACATACATTCATGCATACATCCATTAAAGCATCCATCCATTAATGCATCCATCCATCCATCCATCCATCCATCCATCCATCCATCCATCCATCCATGCATGCATACATAAATACATACATACATACATACATGGTTACATACATGCATATATATATATATATATATATATATATACGAATTCATAGACACATACATAGACACATACATACACACCTGCATCCATCCATCCATCCATCCATCCATCCATCCATCTATAAATATGCACGTACGAACGCACACATCCATATATACATACATACATACATACATACATACATACATACATACATACATACATACATACATACATACATACATACATACATACATACATACATACATATACACACACACACACACACACACACACACACACACACACACACACACATACATACATACATACATACATACATACATACATACATACATACATACATACATACATACATACATACATACATACATACATACATACATACATACATACATATTGTAACAGGGTGTAGGGCAGGGTCGTATCTTGTCCGCTTGGTTCTTTCTCGTTATGATAGACGATTTGATCACTGATTTAGATCACACTTTGCGAGGCCTAAAACTTGTCGATCTCCACCTGAGTTGTGTCTTATTAGCGGATGACACAACTGTAATGGCTAATTCGCATCATTCGATGCAGCATCTGCTCGATACAAT